>PVHP010013949.1:0-40019 GCA_004024765.1 Zapus hudsonius | reverse complement strand
TTTAAAAGAAAACTCTTTTTTTTTTGGGGGGGGGGGTTCATTGTTGTTGTTTTTTTTATCTGATGAGTGCTCACCCAGGAATCAAACTTGGATCCTTCTGCTTTGCAGGCATATGCCTTAACCAAAAAGCCATCTTTCCAGCCCTAAAACATGGATTTTCGACTATCAAATTTTTTTTTTATTTTTTTCCTCTTTGGATATTTTTGTACTAGACATAGTTTTTATTAGTAAATATAAGTATAGCAGTTACCTTCTCATTGCTAGACAAACATCAGACCAGAATGAGTTTATAGGAGGAAAGGGTTTATATCAGACTTACAAAATCCAGGGGAAACACCATCAGTGGCAGAAGAGGCAGTGAGAAACCACCAAACAGCCAGCAAATATGAACAGCCAGAGTTACACTGCACCAAGAGAACATACCTTAGGCCTGGACTACAACATCTGCCCCCAGTGACACCTCCTCCATCAGGGATTTGCCTGCTGGAGACTCAAGTGCCAAACTTCATCAAAAATCCCTGAGGCTATGGGAGACATACAGCCACATTAACACTGCCCCAAGATGCATACTCTTAACACGTATTCTGTTAAAGTGGATCGTGTACTTCATCAGTCACCACTTCCCATTGTTCTGTCTGTTCCCTTCTTCCCACAACCAACTCATCCCCTTCCTTCCAAGAATGTAAGAAAATATTTGCAATATTTATCTGGATCTGGCTTATATGATGAACCATATTTTACCACTTAAAACCTTATTGATTATAAGAATATTTTGATTTTAATTTATACACATAGTCTTGTTAGACAAAACATATTACTGTGATCTGTTTAACATGAACATGTTTTGCATTAAGGTACAATTATGTGTAAGTAAAAAATAAGATCATGAGGGAAAAATGTCTTACTTTACATTGTTAAGAAACCATATTAATGAATATTCTTCAATAGATTAACAAGTGTCAAATTATTCTGATCTTCCTTTCTCACTGGATGATTTTAAAGGGTCATTTGACAATTTCTCAGGCAACCCTTATTCAAATCACTGAGCCAAAAATTAAAATAAACAAGGCATCGGAGTATGAGTGTGCTCTAATGAGAAGAAGGATGGGTTAGTGGAAGGGGAAAGGGCATTATAGAAGGTAATTGGGGTGAGAGGAATCAAAACGTATTCTAGACATACATAAAATAATTTAAAATTTTTCTGAACCCCTGACATGCAAAGAAAGAATTATCGGGGATGGCAGCCAGAGATGTACATTTTCAAAAAGTACTCAGGTTTGGTGGTCAGATTTAGAAAATAAAAATACAAGATGTATAATTATTTAAAACATGTAAATATTTGAAGTATGTGAAAATTTCCATCATAATTGATTTTAACATTGTGTATGTGAATATAGTTTTTCAAAATCTCATAAGTGATACACAGAGTTTGAGGATTCAGAGTAGCAAGTTGGACTTTGAAGAAAAATAGTTTTCATTTATGAATATCCAATACCTAGAGCTCTCCCACAAAAACTCTTTGTACTGGTACACCTGAGAGTTCCAAAGTATTTGTGTCCACTCCTCAGGGCAAGCAAGAAAACATTTCCTAGCATTGTTAAGTCTGCCACAATTTTTCAAGTGTTTACAAGTCTATTATAACATTACAAAAACTTTAATATCTCCAAAATATAGGGTAAATTTAAGAATTATAACAATGAATAAGCACCTTAGCCACGAATATAAAGAGTAGCTCTCATTCCTATTTGATGTGATGGTGGATCCACATCTCAAGGATTCACAGAGTTCCCACTTTAACAGTGTGAACAGAGAGCTAAATAATTTGATGCAACTTTTCTGATTATCTTTATAAAACAGATTATAGAAAATCTAGCATTCTAATCTTACACAGAGAAAAAGTAAAGAAGTTGGACTTCAATCCATGAATATTCTATTGACTATTTCCAGAAAAAAATTACTAATTGGAATACAATGAAATGTACTCACTATGGAGTCAGTTGCAGAATCAAAGAGGCATGTGTACCAGATTTACCCTTTATATTGATATAATTTCATATTTTTAAGTTACATGCATTATTGAACTCTGATAAATCAATATTAGGTGGCAAATTAAATTGAAAAGTGAAATAGATTTTCTCCTAGTTTAAATATTTAGCTAATAATTTTTAGTTGGTACTTAAGTATAACTTCCCTAGTTTAAATCTAGCATTTAATGTTGCTAGTTCATAATGAAAAATTCAAAGTACATATTTTCCTTTTTGATTCAAAAAGCATTCTAGAGAAATAACTGATGTTTTTAACTTAAGAATTTGTGCTTTTGATGTCCTTTGAGACATCATCATGGCTCAGGGAATTTTAAGGAAGAGAGAGCAAAAAGACTGTAAAGCTAAGATGGGTGGAAATATCCAGAAGCCTGTTCCACTGCCCCCCCAGCCCCCAACACTCCCCACACACACACACACCATGACTGACTGCTGTTCTCACAACTCATAGCCCTCAACCCCATGCTGCATACCAGCAATAATCTCACTGAGGAGGGCCCTCAGCGGAATGGGGGCAGGGAGGAGCTAACCAGTGATACCAACATTGATTCGTTCATACAAAGTTTCTACTTGATAAATAAAATTCAGGCTGGAGATATGCTCAGAAGTTAAGGCACTTGCCTACAAAACCTAAAGACCAGAGTTGGATTCCCCAGTACCCATGTAAAGCCAGATGCACAGGGTGATGCAAGCATCTGGAGTTCCTTTGCAGCTGCTGGAGGCCCTGGCACTCCCATCCTCACTCTGACTCTGTCTTTCTGGTTGCCAAAAAATAATTTTAAAAAATAAGTTCTCAATAATAAAGCAAACTTAAAACTCACCCACCATGACTCAGGGAACTGAGTTGAAAGAGGGGGCAGCAAAATTATAAGAGTCATGTTGGAAAAAAATATCCAGAGACATGACCCCTCAGTAACAATACTCAAGGGGGAAAAAACTGGCTACCTCTGTACAACTCATAACCCCCTACCCCATGGACTGAGCCAGTACGCCCACTGAGGAGGGCCCCCAGTGGGTTGGGGACAGGGAGGAGGGAAATGGGTTACCACCACAAGATTTGCTCATACAATGTATCTAATTATTGACAATAAAGATATTTTTAAAAGACATTAATGAGGTTCTTCCATGATTGCCATTATCAAAAGTGCTGAAAAACAAACAAACAAAAAGATTATGGAAAGGATAAACAATCTTTAAAAGTGAAACGTGAATTTTTTGGAAGTCAATTCATTTTAATCAAATGCTAATGAATTATGACAATAAGGTTTGTATTTACTGTCCAAAAAATTCCCTATTATTCCCTTGGTGAAATTTAGTGCTGTCACTGAGGGGTGTGCTACTGAGAGATGTGTTAAAGGAAGCAGGAACTGACTGGGACTGCCTTTTCTGAACTCAAAATTTATTCATTTATTTGGTTTTTTAGTGCAAATAATTGAGCACCATGCCTTGCACATATTAAGCAAGTGCTGTACCACTGAGCTATATCCCCGGCACATTTTTCATCTTTTAGAAAATTAACTTATGTTAATAAATTATTGACCATCATCAAACTAATAATAAAACTTATGTAATATAAAGGCAAGAAATATGAGTTTTTAAACAAAGACAAATATTTCCTTAAGTATTCACTTCATTGCAGTGAAACGTTAATGACTGATAGTTCCACAGGCCATGTGGAGACACAGCCAGAATGCCCTCAACTGATCTACGGTTGAGTTCTCATCCCAGTCCTTGTGAATCTTCCCAAGATCCACGAGTCCTCTTCTTGCTCCTGGAAAGGAACCCATTGGGATGAACGCTTTTGTGACTTTTGAGAATAATTTTATTTATTTATTTGCAAGGAGAGAGAGAAAGAATGGACACACCAGGGTGTCTTGCTGCTTCAAACCAACTCCAGATGCATGCACCACTTTGAACATCTGGCTTTATGTGGGTACTGGGGACTCAACCTTGGCCATTGGGCTTTAACCACTGAGCAATCTCTCCAGCTCCTTGGTGACTTTTTCATCAACCCCTTCCATCAGGATAAACAATAACTTCATTCTACTGATACTGAAAATGTGTTCCTCATCCTTGGAAACTCAAAAAATACTCTTGACCTTTCCATTTTTTTACAGCCACCTAAGTTAAAAAATGGACTGGGGATTCAGTTTGTTAAATAATAGACAGGATCTGGGTTAGGTTGGAGCTACGTGGCCCTTCCCAGTGTTCTGTTCTGTTAATTAAGAACTCAGTGGAACAGGGGTAGGTGAGGAGGGTAAAAGAGGAAAGTATGACAGAAAAATGATCAACTAGCCATGTGTTCATATATTAACATTCTCAATTCAACAAGGCCTCAATTGCTTGCATTGAGACTACATTTCAGCAGTCCTCCCATTTGAGATGGGGTCAGAGAGGCTAACTTCTTATTGTTGGCATTCATCACTTCTCCACAAAATTCAAATATTTCGAGTCTGTGGAGATGGTTCTGCAGGAAAGAACACTTGGCCATAAAAGCATGAAGGCCTGACTTTGATCTCCAGCACACATGACATGACATGACACAACTGTCATGGCCACACATGCCTCTAATCCATCCTACCAGACTGAAAGCACACTCTCTGGGTCTGTTGTTCAGCTAGTCTGGCTCTAGATTCATTGACAGACTCCATATCCTGGAAACAGAGGCGAAGAGTGACAGAAGAGAACCTGGAAGATTTACTCTGGCCTCCACAT
Source organism: Zapus hudsonius (assembly GCA_004024765.1). NCBI lineage: Eukaryota > Metazoa > Chordata > Mammalia > Rodentia > Dipodidae > Zapus > Zapus hudsonius. The sequence continues at coordinate 35,262 of PVHP010013949.1, read as the reverse complement.
GTGTGGACTCAGGACATTACGGGTATCTGTACACCACACACACACACACACACACACACACACACACACACACACACACACACACGCACGCACACACCACAAGAAACCCACAAAAAAGCTTAAATATTTTAATCTTTTTCAAAAGTCCCAACAAGATTCCTACAGTTCTTTCTGTCACCCAAGACTCTCTAATGAAATTGGGTTCACTAGAGGTCATTTCAGAAGTCAATACAACTAAAGCAAGCCAGCACTGAAGAAATTCCAGGACTCTTATGTGATAGTTTGACTCAAATGTCCCCCATAAAAATGTGTTCTGAATGCTTGGTCCTCAGCTGATGGCAATCTGGCAAGGGGAGCTTTGAAGGAGCAGGAGTGTTGTTGAGGGTGGACTTTAGGGGTTTTATAGCCAGCTCTCCCATGCTAGAACCTGCCTGACTCTCTTGCTGCTGTTTTCCACCTGCTGGGGCATAGATGGTGTCCAGCCTCTGTTTATAGATGCCTTCCCCTGCCATCCTGAAGAGTCCCCTTAAAACTGTAATCCAAAATAAAAACTTTCCACACGTTAGCTGTTTTTAGTCAGGTGTTTTATCCCAGTAATGAGAAGGTAAGTACTACATTTTAGTGTCATAAACACATATCAAATGTTTGAACAGCTTGAACTCAAACTTTTCCTTATTAGCAAGTTCAACAATATATAAACAGATTTTCCCCTGCATTTATTTCTGGTTTTTAACATTTTGTAGATAAACTTAAACTTTTTAAATGTTCTTTTTTAATATTGTGTGTGTGAATGTGCACATGTGTGATGTGGGCAGGCATAGCTTGTGCAGGTCAGAGGACAATTATTGTTTGAAAGAGGGTCTTTGTATTCTCCATTGCTCACACTAGGCTAGTTGGCCTGTGCGCTTCCAAAGGATGTTCTGTCTGCATCGCCCCTCTCCCCAGAGGGCACTGGGATCTCCGATGTGTGCACTGCCATATATAGCTTCATGGATGTTCAAGGGATCTGAACTCAGGTATTCATGCTTGCACAGCAAGCACGTTATTCCAATATCTATCTCCTAAGCCCTAAATTTAAACTACTTTATATATTCTTATTATAAATGCTATTTCATCTAGATTTACTTAGATATACATGCAAATAATATTGCAAGATATCCATTCAATTGCTCAATTTTCTCTCTCCATCTATCAAAAAAAAGTAAAATTGGAAAAATACCAAATGAATTTTTAGGAATTTGTCCTAGGTTTTCTTAGGAAACGGAGATAACGATTTCAATATAAATTCTGTGAATGAGGTTAAATCTGAAAAACTGTGGTTTTATTCAATAGATTGAGGCATATATTATTGATCTTTACATTTTGCCTCAAGAGGACTTTGATTAGAAGATTTATGCATCATGAATTTGTCCTGGATCATGGGAGAGCAATGCAAGCTGTCATGGATGTATTGATCTGCTCTGACCCGAAGGAAATGACATTTATCTATAGCAGAAACTTTATTTCTCTTTTGTGGTACTTTAGATAAAATCATCCGCCTGTTGTTCTGCTTTGCAGACTAGACTCAACCCTTTTTTCAAGTAGTTCTTTTGTGAATCCCACTCACTATTGAAATCTTGTGCTGAGACATTGTGGTGATTAAGTGATAAGTGGAAACCTGGAGAAATCAAAAAATATGGAGTCACTCAATCTTGGTTGGAGAATTTCTTTTATTTTACAGATGGCAGAGAAAAACAGAAGAGAGCCAAGATCGATTGATAAGGCAAGAAAATAGCCAACTACCCACCAAGTGCCATGCCACCTCTTCCACATCTGCCAGGGTCCAGGAAAAATTGCAGAGGAAACTGCATCATGAATACTGCTCTTGCTGCTAGCCTGACAACCAGCTCCAGGGCAATGGTGACAGTCACAGTGATCAATCAAAACCCCTCAAAGCCAAAGTCCAAAGGCTACATAGAACTCTACACTAAATCAGACTGCCAAAAGGTCTGCCATGACTCAGAGAGCAATGAAGAAGATGTTTCGGAAAGATTGGAAAAGCCTCAGAGTGGGTAGGACTGCCCTGTTCCACAGGGTCTGAATGAGGTTTTCACGGCCCAACAGTGAATACCATAACCCTACTGAGGAGAGTCACCAGGGTAATGGGAGCAGGAACAATGGTATCAAAAGGTGAAAACCTATTATAATATATGTAAAATGAAATTTTTCAAAGAAGTCAGACATTCAGGAACTATAAAAATATGGACTCAGATATTTACATATATGCATATTATTGAGGTTGAAATAGACCATCACAAACTGTACTTTACATGTGAACAAGGACAGTCTTTCAGCCACTCTTTCCAATCAAGTGTAAGGATAGGTGGAACACACCAGTGAGCTGCCACTCAGTTATCAGGAATGAGCTTATTGGAGCAAGTAAAACCTGGAGATTCTAAGAACTGGTCCCAAAGGGAAGGACAATGGGACTCCCTCAGGAAGGATAGACTCAGGAAGGAACATCCCCCATTCTAATTCAGAGCGGAAACAGGGCTGGGAAGGTTTTGTGGATCAGGTTCTCATCTCGAAAGCATAAAGACTGGAGTTCAAATTCCCAGTTCCCACATAAATGCTGAGTGTGGAATGGGTGCCTACCTGTAATCTTGGTGAAGGGGAGGCAGAGGTGGAGGAATCCCCTGACAAGCTGGATAGCTGGAATAGCCAAATCAATGAGGCAAGGGTTGAATGAGAGACACTGCCTCAGTAAATAAAGTGTAAAATGATCAAGTAAAATACCTGACATCCACTCCTGACCTCTACATGCAAACACGTACATGCACACCTACACACATGTACATCCACACATGTACAAAAGTGCATATACATGCAGGTACCTCAATCACATACATACGTACACATGAATGGGAACAAAGGACTCGGAACACAGCCATTTGAATACATCAAGATAACCAGCAATGTTAGTGAATTTTTGGCTCCAACTGAAGATACTTCAAATCATAGCAGCTAGAACAAATGAGTTCCTTTTCTCATATAAAAAATGCCAAAAGACTAGCAAGTTGTGATTTTTTATTTTATTTTTTGGTTGGAATTATTGGCTTGTTAAAACAGTTTTGAACCCTGTGCATTAATCAGTTCTATCATGTAATGATGGCTCTTTTATTCACATTCCATTGTATTGTTACAAGGCAAAATTTTAGTTCTATTTACTGATGCAGGATTTGGGGGTCCAGGGGGTGTTTCTGGGCCTGTGAACCCAATACTTGCCTTATTTTAGCAAAAATAGTGAAAAAAAGACCCCGAGAAGGGTAAATTATGAATTATAAGGTTTATTTTAGGGAGAATTAGTATTCAAGGGAGAGGGGAGATAGGGGAGATAAGGAGATCTCCGGGGGGATAAGCCTAGTGAAAGGGTACATATACACACATGTGGAAGGAGAATTATGAGAGCCCAGGACAAAAGATTCAGAAGAATCAGAAATAAACTCACACACTCACATGTGGGAAGTCGAAGAAACAGAAAAATGCCATCCTGGAATTAGAAATTATTTTGCAACAAAGTTCTGCTTGATTTGATCATACCTTAAACTGGCCTGGAATTTCTCTGAGTGTGCTCTACCCCTCCCAAGAATCGAATCTCCCCACTTACCAACAGAACAATGTCAGAAAGCCCAACAGAAAGAAGTCCTTGAAGATAAGACAGAGAAAATAATTTATACTTGGGGAGAATGTTTTCCTGAGAAACAGATGGGACAAGCACAGCTGTACAGATAAGGGTTAAGCATGTCTACAAGTTGCTTGTGCTCTGAAGAAGTTATCTAGTCATTTTGACTCATAGAATTTACAGCTAACTGCACTATTTCACCTCTGTAAATCCTGCTTAATTGCACTCCTGTTTGATACATTCCTTATTGGAAATGTTCCAAGTTTTAGAGATTAAAAACCCTACTTTTTCTTTTGTTTGCTGCTAGTCTCCAAAACCCTGCATTTTGGTGAGACAAGCCACTGGCCAGCTCCTGTGTGCACAAATATAGCTTGCTTCAATTTGCCTAAATTTGAGTCTGTGGTCTTTTCTTTGCATTCATGGGTTCAACAAAGTGAACATGAAAGTGCAGGTCCTTCACCTTCTGATAGAAGAAAGCTAAGAATTGGATACTAAAGGGCCCAGAGCTTAGGAAATAAATCATTCATGCAAGAAAGCTAAAAAGAATCTAGAAACAAAATGCAGAAAGCAAGCAGGAAAATACCCAGGCAAATAAGATTCTGTCCTCCAAAGGAAAGAAGTGCTTACCAAACCAGAGATCAGGAGAGTCAAGCCAAGAGAATGAAGAGGATAGGGGAAGAAAGAGAGAGAGAGAGAGAGAGAGAGAGAGAGAGAGAGAGAGAGAGAGAGAGAGATACCAGGCCCATTTATCAGGGTCAGATATTCAATTACAGTGAACCTTGCTGTCAGGATCAGGTATGTAAGGGTTAAGTATGGGTTCATGGATTCAAGGGGCTTGCTCAGGAGGGCCAGCCCACCCAGGTATGCTGAGCGAAGGAAGAAGCCAGAAGTTGCTGTCATAGAGTGTTGCTTGCAACCATGTTGGATGAGAGTGGATCAGATGTTGGTTCCAGTTCTGCCAGGACAGACAAGGTGGCATCTCCTCATTCTACCTGGGCCTTTGTCCCTGGCTGATGGCCTACATCAGACAACCTTTCTCCTGTAGCTCCTCAAAAGTCCACATGTAAAGCCATATGAATGGAGGAAGTGGTTGTAGCATTCCATAGATCCATTTGAAATGTAAAGACTTTCCCCAGAAACCAAAGCATCTCCTGGACAAAACTCTCATGTTAACCATAGCTGGAAGAGAAGCAGTACTGTGAGCATTTCTGTAATGGAAATTATCCTATAGAGAGAGAGTAATGATGTTCTGAGGAAGCAATAAGTCCATTGTTTCTAACTTCTCTTACATGTACAAAAAGAAAACTCTAACACCTGCAGTTTAAGACATGCTGTTTTGATTGAAAGATGTACATTATTTTCACATTTTAACATTTCTGAAACCAATGGAGTTTATAATTACTGTAGGCCAGGTGGAAGTCATTACAGACCGCCATCGTATTGGCATGCATATGCAAACTTGCTATTACTTCCCAATATTGTAATGCATTCAAATGAATGAAGTACTGTTGGTGCTGCATGCAAAGAGAGGACATAAGGCTAAAAGCGCACATAATTCCTCAACAGTAATTTAAGAAACTTCAAAATAAGGAGCTGACTGGAACATCCATCAACCCTTTAACACACTTTATAAAGAAAGAAAATATTAGTTCTTCAGGAGGTTAATGCTGGTTTGGAACAGAAACTATTTAATATCCAGTAATTCACGATTCCCTCAAACTATGATTTATCAAATATAAAACTTCATTCTCTTAGACCAGCTGTAGTGCATGCCTATAATTCCTTCAATTGATTGGGAGGAACAGACATATGGATTGACATTCCCAGGCCAGTCAGGGCTATATAGGGAAACTATCTCAAATGGTAACCAGCCCCCAGATGCCAGTTAGTAGAGTGCTGGAAGGCACTGCACAAGCTGCCAGGGGAAGCTGATCAATGACAGCTGGAGTAAACAGAGACCACTGGCATGAAACACAGTCTGCGGCCATGAATAGGCTGACCATACCTCCTATTGGGAGAGAACAGTGAATCAAGAAAGGAGCACTTATGCAATGGAGAAACCTAGGCCTATGAGAGACAATCAACAGCTTTAAATTTGGCCAAATATTCCACTTAGGGAGGGGGAGCCTTTGACTGGAACTGGAGATTCAGGGCGATATGCACCGGATCCTGTACTCGGGCTCACAAGAAAAGATGCACTATGGGAGCGACCGACGGGGAGGCTACTAAAAACAGAATCTTGGTAATCCAGAATTGTGTATATTTGTTAACCTAGACTGATCTCACTCTCTGATGGAGATTGTGTTTATATTTTTCAGAATGTAGCAAGAGGGCTGTAGCCCATCTAACCCTACCAACCGACTGTAGGCCAATAGCTGAGATCCTGGCAAGAGATGAGCCACCACAGTCATATAGTGGAGGATCCACATGGAATCCCACAGAGAATGATGGGCTGAACAACAGACCCACAGCCACCGCCATTCAACCAACACGGGATAAGCCAGAGTGACAGAAACCATCAATTTTTGACACAAAGACCCCTAAGCTTACAACATTAAAGCAGCCTTAATACTCACCCACCATGACTCAGGGAACTGAGCCGAAGAGGGGGTGGAAAGATTGTGAGAGCCGTGGTGGGGGAGACTATCCAGAGGCATGGCACCCCTCAGTAACAACACACTTTGGCCAGGAGAACCAGGCTGAGTACTAGGCTACCCATGGTCCCCTGCCACAAGGACTGATCCAGACGGCCCACGAAGGAGGATATCCAGCTGACTGGGGATGGAGAGGGGGGCATTTGGGAATTGGGGATAACAACTCATTGTTTGCCCACTAAATAATGTAACTCATTATGGACAATAAATATATATTTAAAAAAACAACAAACAAACAATACAACAGAAAGATTCAGTCTCTAAACTTAGCAGAGAAGACTTCAAAATGCTTTCATGAAATGCTACAATACCCTTCATGATATGGAAACAAATAAAGGTACTTGCTTGCAAAGCCTAATGACCTGGGTTTGATTCCCTAGTACCCACAGAAAGCCAGATGCACAGAAAGCCAGATGCACAAAGTGTCACATATGTCTGGAGGTTTTATTTTGTTTTTCGTGTTGTTGTTATTGTTTGTTTTTGTTTTTGTTTTGCAGCTGGTGCACTCATATTCTGTCTCTCTTTATCTCCTTGCAAATAAATAAGTAAATAAAAATACTTTTAAAAGAATGCTTGAAAATCATAATGTAAATAGTGATTTTTTAAAGCCTTACCAAAACTGCCTAAAAGAAGTCTTTCAAGGAATAAACAACAGAATTCTAACTTAGAAAGTAAAATGTTGGGATTTTTTTTTGCATCCATAGAATGAATTCTACTCATTTAAGCATTTAATAGAATTCTTCGTCCAGAAACCAAGGAATTTTAATGATTTTTTTGTCATTAGCAAGAAAAATAAGAGTAAAACATCTCAGACAGACTCTTGTGCTAGTTAATTTTAAAGTTACTGTGACTTAATATTTAACAGTAAAATTGTAGAGGAGGAATCATTTATTCTGATTCAGCTTCAGAAGCTTTAGTCCATGGTGCAGGGAAGACATAGCAGAACAACTTAGTCCAGGAAGCAGAGTATGAGAGAGAGTTCATGGGTAATACACAGTCAAGGACTTGCAGGTAGTGACTTGCTCCTCCAGCTGGGGCCCCTTCCTAGAGTTTCCACACCCTCCAAAAATGACAACACAATGTAGGAAGCAAGCATTCAGATGCATGAGTCTGTGGGAGTCTTTTCACATTATAAAATGTGAAAATTAAAAATGAGGATGGTCTCTCTGAGAGATGCTCACCCTAGCCTTCAGTGGCTCCAGAATCATTATATTCTGCCTTCATTTTGAAAGTGGAAGCCCACTTTCTGTTCCTTTTCCATTGAGTCACTTACTATTCCTTCTCTTCTGGTTAAAATTGGACCAAAATCAACTCTCTGTTACTTTCACATACCCCATGGTAGCCTCTTTTTTTGCTCCTTGTATTCAGAAATGCAATTGATTTGTAACCATTGACCCGTGCCTGTGAACTTGATAAATTACCTTAACTGTTTCTAGTAATTCAACAGTAAATAACTTTTGAATTTATATCTCCATAAGAACTTAATCTGTAGTAATGAGTTTTACTTGTTTTATCTCGGTTCTTAATGTAGTTGCTTCTCTTTTTATTGTACAAGAACAAGTGCAATTATGATTCAAAGCAATGACTGTGGATCTTTGCTTGATCCCTAATCATAGAGAGTTTTCATTATTTCACTATAAAGTTTTATTTACACATTAGTTTTCAATTATTATGTATATTTAATAGCTATGAATAGTTTTAATTTTTTCTTACAAATATACATTTTTACCTACATTTTCAAATCTATGATGAAAAGGTTTCCAAATATCCTCATGTTCTTAACGTCCATATTATTGATAGGTATTTTACTCTTATCATTCCTAATACTGTTAATTTTTCACTTTTTCCCTAAATTTGATTATTTCTTTAATATTCTTAGTGAGTACATTCACCTTTATCATTCATTTGATTTCTTTAACTTTGTCATTTCAATCTGCTTCCATTGAATTTATTTTCTTTTATTTTTCAGTAAATCTCAGCTAATTCATTTTATCCCTTTCTATTTTCCTAATATAGATTTTTTAAGTTATAATATTTTATATATTCAAGGTTCCTGGATGCAAAGCTTTGTTTAAGTCACATAAGGAAAGCAGGAAATCAGAGACAGAAGAGCATTTCATTCTCATATTGCTTGAATATTGTTCTTTGCTTTATGTATGTCAAGTCCTGCCATGGTCTCTAACTCAACATAATATAAATTTGTCTTTATTTTCATGGTCACTCTATTTTGAAACTGTTTGACCTTTCTCTCCTACCCTCTCTCAAAGTTCCTTTTACAGCTACTGTGACTCTGGTTGCTGCTCAAATGACTATGCATTGTCTTAACTTTGGTGGGGATCAGTTTACCTCTTCTTGACTTCGCGTGTCAAAGTGCCCAGTGTTCTTCTTCTGACCCTTTATTTTCATTTCATTTCATTTCTTTTATTTTAACTTTTTACTTGAAGTGTGTCCCTAGGTTGCATTATCTTGCCTGATGATTTGGAATAGTACCTCTAATAAGTAATGAGACTCATACTTTTTCCTCCTATAATCTCATATAGATATTTTTCCTAAATTAAATATGTAATGACATATTTCCAACAAAGGTCTTGATTTCTTACTACCTGCCTCCAATAAGCTTATTTCTCTCTTATCTTCCATATTGGTAAATGGTGCTATGAGTCTCTGTTTGCTCAAGCTAAAAGCCCAAGAGAATTGTCTTTATCTTTTAACTGAACACATTCTCATATGAAGTTATTAAAATACATGTATGTTGTACTCATGCACACACATGAAAACACACATATGCACATGCACACACACACAACAGACTGTTGTAGTCAGCTTCATGTAGCTGGAATGAACTTCTAAACAGATCCAGTTAATGAGAGGAATGGGATTGATTTCAGGCTTACAGACACAGGTGAAGTTCCATAATGTCAGAAGAAACTGGTTCCCCTTCACAGATCCAAGCAAAGAGAGAAAACTACAACACAGGCCCACAAGTAAGCACAAAACCAGCAGCAGCCAAACAGCAGGTAGCTCCAGGTAGAGCTCAAGCACTCTGCATACATCTGGGCTAGAAATCGGATCTGCCCCCAGTGATACCGCCTCCAGCCAGGTGGCTGGAGACAAGCTTTTCCATAAAAACACTTGAGCCTATTGGGGGACATACATTCAAACTACCACATTCTGCCCCTAGCTCCCAATAGACACAAAACCATCTTGCATTGTAATTTGTGCTCAGTCCAATTTCAGAGATCTTTACCAACTTTAATACGGTTCCAAAGTCCCAAATTTGAGATTTAAGATTTTTCTCTTATCTATGAGTCCAGCAAAATCAAAACAAGTTATATGCTTTCAACATATAATGGCACAGCGTGAACATTTTCATTGCTATAAGGCATAACAAGGAGAGACTGAACCAATGAGAAAATCAGTAACCATTAGGCAAACATCAAATATCTGCAGTTCATATCTGACATCCATAACCAGTGAATAGTGACAGTCTCTGGATTTTCCAATTATTCCCTTCCAGATTGGTTGAGTAGGCAGGGAAAACTTCCATTCAGAGCCAACAGAGCTCTAAAGTAGCCTTTGTATAGTCCTATTATATCCAGAACATCTTTGGGTCTCCATGCAAGCCATGTTCCGTCTTCCAATGGCTTCATTGGCCCCTTAATCAGAGTGATCATGCCCTGCCTCTTACGTTGCATCACAACAGCAGCTTCTGGAACTGTGTGTGCTTCATGATTCACTCCATATATTTTTCATGTTTCTGAAACCAATACCAGGGGTGCAGGACACAGCCATCTTGTTAATCCATGGGTGAAATAAATTGTGAATTTGAAGAGCAGGTGTTTTTTCTTTGAAAAGATTTTTTATTCCTACATTGTTTCATTGTAAAGCAGTTGTATCATCCTTAATCATGGTAATATCTTTTAACAATATCAGCTGTAACAACCAGTCCCAGTGGCAGCAACCTTAAACTTTTACGAATTTTTCCAACTTTTAATCTTGAATTTCTCAATTCTATACCTTCTGCCAAGTATATCATTACTTTCAAATCAACCTTAACCGAACTCTCTGGCCATGGTTAGCAGAACACAGAAAGTCTTTATTATGCCAATAGTCCAGTTCCAACAAAGTTCTCTGCTGCCTATAGACAAAGCCTCCAAATACAATTTTCTCTTCAGTTAGCATTTTCAGACTCTCACCAAAATAGCCCATAAAACTTGGCTTTCTGCTGTGGAAGACATCTTCAGTTGCAAGTGCCAAGTTCTGTTGCATTCCTCAAGCACAAAAGTTCCAAAAGACCAAAATCCATAGCAAAATCACCCCACTTCTCTAGTACTAATTTATGCTTAGTCAGCTTTACATTACTGAGATGAACCTCCAAATAGACACAGTTCATGTGAGGAATGGGATTTATTTCAGGCTTACAGATCCAGGGAAAGTTCCACATTGGCAGAAGAAACTTTCACAGATTCAAGCAGAGAGACAAAACCTCCACCCAGCCCCACAAGGAAACAAACATAAACCCAGCAACCAAACAGCAGAGAACTCTGGGCAGAGCTCAAAAACTCTGCATACCTTTGTGCTAGAAATCAGATCTGCCTTTAGTGATACCTCCTCCAGTCAAATGAATAGAGGCAAGATTTTTTTTTAATAAAAACACCTTAGTCTATTAGGGGGACATACATTCAAACTACCATGCAGACAGACAAAGAGCATGGTACAGACTGACAGAATTTACTCATTTGCAAAGGCATACCCATAGCATAAATCCAATTATTCAAACCATCATTACCCACTGAAATACAGGCTTCTTACTGATTTCCATGCTTCCTTCCTTATTTTTCTACAAGCCATACAGCAAAAAAGTAGAAGTAGAAGATGGGCTGGAGAGATGTCTCAGTAGTTAAGGCACTTGCCTAAAATACCTTATGACCCTAGTTCAATTCCCCAGTACACACATAAAGCCAGATGCACAAAATGGTGCATACATTGGAGTTCTTTTGTGGTGGCTAGAGGCCCTGTGGCACTGATTTTCTCTGTCTGTCTCTCTTCTCCCTGTCTCTCCCAGCTTGCAAATAAATAAATAAAATCTCATTAGCCTTTAAAAAAGTAGAGTGATTTCTAAAATATGATAATATAATTCAAATAATTTTATCATTCTATTGATGACACTTCAAGGAATTCTCACAGCACCAAAAATCTTAACCTTTGATCCTTGCCCACCTCTCTACTTCATTCTATCCCATGCCTGTCTCACCCACCATCATGTGCCAACTTCTTACTGTTCACTTAATACAATCATTTTCTATTTTATTGCCTTAGCACTACTCTCTGTCTACAGTTATGTGACCGAAGCTCTCTGTATAGCTGATTCATTTTCTCAATTTAGATCTTGATTTGTGCCACCCCTTCAGAGAAGGATAACAATTTAGTCACATAGACAATTTGTCATATTGATCAAATGTTATTCTCTAAAAACTGTTTAATATCTTTTGTTATATACTCGTGTGTCTCTCCCAGAATGTAGGCATCTGTTAACGTATGTATCTCTTTCATAACACTGACATATAAATGAGTAGAATAAGTGAATTCTCTATAGAAACAACACAAAGCATGACAGCTAACACTGAGGCAGCTCAGAGGAGCTTCCAGTTTAATACTACTGTCTTAATTCTAAAATGATTTGAAGGCTCAGGGGAAAAGAGATCACTAAACAAAAACATATGGCCTCTGACAAAAGTCATTTTCTAGTAACCATCTTTATGAGAGATCTTCCACAGGCAATTTCAATTACATGAGGTTGATTTCACCTCCATCCTCAAGTATCAAAAAAATGTCCTTCTCCCCCTATGTAAATTTTTGTAAAGCATAAAAGTAAGAGCATTTCAGTTCTCTTTCTGGAATCATTTGAAAATAGATTAGCCAGGGGATTTTTTTTCTTATCTTACTCCTTTAAAAGTCCTTTTGCTTTGGCTCTTATTTGACTTCTTCTTTCATCTTCTCATAGAATAGTTCATGGTCAGATCTCATTAATCTGAAAGGCTTAAGTTCTTCTCCTCATGCTGAGATGAGGAAGTTTGGGCAATAGGAATCGAGAAAAAAAATTCCACCTGACTTTTACCCTAAGTCTGCTAAGCAGTGAAGATGTCAGCTACCTAACTTTAACTTCTAGCGTAGAATAGCAGCAGAAACTAGGAAGCCTCTCAGCTGCTTGTGGCCAGAGTGCTCAGCATGAACTGGCTTCCTGCAGAGCTGGCAGTGAGGACAGGAAAAGCCTGAACACTGTCACCCTGGAGTGTATGGTACTCCTTCCTCTTGAAAGGGAAGCTTAGCAAACACCTTTGGACTGGAAATGAATAAAGGTTAAGAGGCAACTTAAATTATTGATTATACAAACTTTTTACTCAACCTTTTATTCAATCAAATACTTTCAGACTAAGAAAAGGCTCCTTTGCTTTTATTCCAAGTGTGTCAAATTCAGGACCAAGAACAACCGCTGCCACTTGCCAAGCAAAAATTTCTTGCTACACAATGGTGAGATTATAAACAAGCACCCCGATTGTATTTTTAAATGAAGAATGATAGCTATAATAAAAATTAGAATTGTGTTCAGATGATTTTCCTCCTTTAAAACCATTGTGTCAGCTGAACTTTTTGCTTCAGAAACAAGAATACTTTCATTTGCAGGTCCTTGATTTATATAAATACCTAAAATTATATTTGTATACGTGACATGGAAGTAGAAGGAAAACCACGAGGAAAGGCTTGGGGAGGGTAAGGAGGCTTGTAGGATATCCTCAAAGCACATTACATGCTTGAAGGAAGATAGTCTGATTTGACCCAGTATACTAAAATTCTAAAAATTAAGGGAATTTAAGTAATCAATATATGCAGAGATATAAGCAATTGTTTACTTACAAAGCTAATAAACTAATGTTTTTGGCTCTTGACTTCCCAGAGCAGAGTCACTTCTGTTCTTATTGATAATGTAACCTAAGAACACACACAAAGTTATTTAAACAGTTAAGATAAAATGAAATGAAATTTCCTAGTTTTGATTCAGATCCCCAAGAGAGAAAAGGACTTGCTTTGATTCTTGGTGGGTGGGTTAATTCACACTCTCCCCCCACTCTGCTTTGCCTTTGTAATCCATTCTGTACATCCGCCAACAGTCAAAGTGCCCTTCTCATCCTTAGACGGATGAGCAAAGAAAGAACAAAATTTCACTTATATCAAGAGTCAGTCAGTATGGCTCACTGCCATCATTGTCTGGAGAAAAGAAAGAATCTATAGTTACTGACTGCCCTTTGTACATATGATATTTTTACACTCAGTGTCTCTCTTGATATGATCAAAAATACAACCTTCTTATAATTAAGAAAAATATATCGAGAGTTTAGCGTAGTATGTCTGGAATCATGACCAGTATGTGTCAAGACTGATATTCAAAGCCAAATCTCAGCAAAATCCTAAAACTTTCTGAAAGTCACTTATACACTATACTCCCAAAAATTCATTTTATAAAGTTATGGGCTGCACAGAGAGTTCTAAGCTAGCCTGATGTGGTGGTTAAATTTTGTTGTCAACTTGATCTTTTTATTAATCTTGTTTGGGTCTCTGAGGGTGTTCACAGGAAGGCAGGATGTAAGGAAGTTCAGGGAAGCTAGAAATGAACATCCCTTCCTGGGAAGGCAGTGCAGGAAGGAAATTCCAGAGACTTGGGAAATCAACAAGTCTGGGAAAGGGTTGCAAGACCCTGCCCAAAGGCTATATAAAGGGAAGGAAATCTCTCTCTTCCCCCTACCTGTTTTTGCTGGTGTGTGTGTGTGTGTGTGTGTGTGTGTGTGTGTGTGTGTGTGTGTGTGTAGTGTTGGTGATCTCTCCACCACCTCTTTGCTTGGACGTGTGAATAAAGGTGCCATTCTCTTTCACCATTTTAGAACTTCCCCTGGATCTGTAGCTTCAATCAATCCCTTCCTCCCATAAATTGTTCCTGGTTTGGAGGTTCATCCCAGCAGCGTATGGCTGACAATAACATGGGGGCTATACGATGAGACCCCCATTGCAAAAAAAATCCTTTTAAATATCCTATTTTACAGTTTTTCTGAGATGATCTGTCTAGAAAAGAGCTGGATTCCCCCAATCTCATAAACTGTGAGTATTAAATTGAATAACCGGGATTTCACTCTGTGAATTCCATCACCATCTCAGAGCCAGCTTGTCCTTACAGCCCTCGAGAGAACCACATTTCAGCTCATAAACTGTCTAGTAACCCCGATGGACTCCCATCTCTGATACAAGAAGTATCTTCCAGATTCTCCCACTGCAGGTGCTCATAGCTGAAGTGCCTCAGCATGCTTCCCTTTCAAAGTTAAAGACAGTGAGGGGGCTGGGAGATAATTCAATTGGTAAAGTGCTTGCCATATAATCACTTGTAGCCACAGGGAAGCCTGGCATGTTGGCATGCCTGTAATCCCAGCTCTTGGGAAGCAGAGATAGAAGCATCCCTAGGACTTGCTAACCAACTAGCCCAGCCAAATCAATGAGCTAAAGGCTCAGCAGGAGACGTTGTCTCAAATAATGTGGACAATAACTAATAAATAAAAATAAACACCCAGTATAAAGCTCTGACCTACACATACATGTACACATATGTCCGTACCCATGAACATTCACACAAGCATGCATGCCACACACACATAACCACGCAACAAAAAAGACAAGAGCTCTTTTGATCCATATAAAAGTAGGTGAAAGACCCTTCTTGTTTTCAGTGTTTACCCAGAAAAACTGTTTAGTTCACTCCTCTTGGAATCCCAGAAAATAAATTAAGTGTGCACTAAGTAAATTCTTTATAAATAAATAAAATGAATAAATCAACACCTTATTTTAATTGAGATATGTTTTTGTGTGTGTTGGCTTGAATTAGATGTCCCCATAAACTCGATGTGTTCTGAACATTTGGGTCTCAGTTGGCAATTTTGCTAACAGAGGTGTGTTGGAGGGTGTGGTGGTAGGCAGCTCCTCTTTCGAGAACTTCCCTCACACTCCTGCTGCTGTTTTCCATTTGCTATATCCTCTGCTTTTATCATGCAGCCACCTTCCATGAAGCCAGAAGTCTTTCTTCCCATAGTCTGTTTCGGTTGGGTGCTTTGTCCCAGCAATGAAATGGTAACTATAGCACTTTGTTGTTGTTTGTTTGTTTATGACATATACCTTCTAACTACATGACACTGAAAGAGCAAAATCAGGAATGGCTCTCCTAAGCCACTTCTTCTAGAGTCGGGCTGTGGAAACATGACCTCTAAAGACAATTAGTTAAAGTGTGTCCCATGAAACATTTTCCTGACAAGATGTTCAGCACACAACTCTTCTGAATTACTGTAAGAAGTAATGTCCTAAGATATGTGACGGGAGTATTTGCCAACATGCTTCAGTCAAATGGTAATAGTGTGCAGGAGCCTATTCAGAACAGTCAAGCCTTGATTAACTTGGTACCTTCTCAGTGTACGGAGCCATGTGTTTACTTCTTGCCTATGAACAGTACTCATAAGCAGAGGTGCATCAATAAGGAAACATTCCTTTTCACGTGTTCTTTTAGCTGGTGAAGCATGATGCAGCCTACAGAGCTCAGGGAAAGTATAAAGAAACTTCATTCACATTATTCAATGCATGGTGTTGTTACATATCCAATGACCTTCTTTCCTAAATTCGTTATATTCCATAACAGGTGAGCTACCAACTTGCTAATCCAGGGGAGAATAAAGCTGACTTTGAAAAGCAGGAAAAGTCCTTGAGCATTTAGGCCCCTTATTTCAAAGAGTCCACTTTCTTCCTGCTGTCCCAATGCAGATCACCTGGACCAAACACCACACATGGCTTCTTTACGGGTTACATAATGGCTAGATAGTTTTTTTCCCATGGGGTAATCACTGCAGTCAAAAACAAGCAGCAGCTTTGACCCAAAGTGTTTCTTTCTTTCTGTGCCATCTCCAACTGTTCACACCAGTCCATTTCTATACAAAGCAACTCTGCACATGTTCTCAGGACGCAGGCAGGCAGATGCAGCAAGCCTCTCACACAAACTGTCTCAAGTCCAGTCCTGACTAAGTGCCCTCTCACTCTCATAAGCGAAACTTTACAGTCCACAGTTTTTACTGCATTCAGGTCTTTCAAATTTGACAAGAATGGTCCATGAAGCTGTGCTTAAAGCACTGTGAGGCATCTCTTAGGCCAAGGTTTCAAATCCTTCCACATTCCTCCTGAAAGTCAGTTCCAAAAGGTCAAAGCCACATAGTCAGGTTTCTAGTAGCAACAACCCAACTGCTAGTACCAATTTGACTCTTGCAATCAAGTTTTCACTGCTGGCAGAAAGCACTGGAACAAAACAGCTTGCAAAGGAAAGGGTTTATTTTGGCTTATAGACTGGAGAGGACTCCATCATGTCAAGGACAAATGATGACATGACCAGATGCTGGACATCTCCTCCTGGCCAAAATTAAATGGAAAACAGCAACAGGAGAGTGTGCAAAACACAAGCAAGAGGAAGTTGGCTATAACACCCCTAAGCCTACCCCCAACAACACACCTCTAACATGGTTCCAATTCCACAATTTCCATCAGCTGGGGATCAAGCATTCAGAATACATAATTTTATGGGGGACACCTGAATGAAACCACCACACATGGCCTCATTTACTGGTAACATAATAGCTAGATATTTCCTCCCATGAGGTACTCACAGTCAAGAAGTAATCCACTTGTCCATAAATATGCACTGTCAACATTACTGTACCATTGACTCCCCATACTCGTGGTTGGCTGTTAATTTTTTTAAAGTAGTGTGATTAGAAAGTGAAAGAAGTTAATAAGCCAATGTATAATTTGCCTTTGCCATCTTTATATGGTCGAAGATATTCTCAAGTCTTTTGCTTAATATCGACTGCTTCTTGAGAAGTAGCATCAGCAACATGACTGATTGGATACGCCAAGCACTCTTGGTTGCACAAGAAATGACCAAAGGAAGTTAGAAACAACTGCAATGTCACTGTAGTGTTGGTATACAGTGGGGCTGGACCAGAGTTGCTGTAACTGTGGAGACACAAGAGAACCTATAAGAAAGGGCATTAAGACACAGCATCTACCATTGCATCTCTCAGGATCAACTCAGAACCAAGAAGGACTTCACTCACTAGGGAAGGGTCTAGAAATCCCCATTCATACCACAGACACCAGCGCATTTAATGCAAGTCCAAGGCCTTCCCAGGCTGAGTCCAGTTTGGAGAGCTGTCTGGTTATCACATCACTTCACCTTTTCAGAGAAAGAGCCTAACCCATATTGTACCCTTTCTCCACCCTGTCTCCTGGTACAGGCTTGCACCTCAGCTATTTAGGATCAGGTAACTGAGCCCTAAGAACCAGCATGGAAGCTCCGCACAGACTGGCCAGAATCTTGGTAGTTGATCCTGAATATCTGGATCTCTAGAGTCATCTATATAAAAGCATCTATATAAAAGTTGCTGAGAATTTCATCATGGTAGAACTGTTCATAATTTTATGGACCTAAGAGATAGTTGAATTCAAACTACTAAGGACTTACCCTGAGCCCTGAGAAGGAGATGGATAGAATGGCCGGAGAAGATTGCCTCCACAAAGGTCCCATGGAGTAACCTCTGCAGTCCTCAGTCATTAAAGAAGTTCTACCACCTTCTAAGTGTACTCTTTGGCCCCCACCTGGGCACACTGGGTAACTGGAACAGCTTGATCCCTACACAACGTAAGGAAGTTGACAGACATTCTACATCAACAGATGTGTAACACCCAAAGGATGTTGTGTCAGCTGGCACAGCACCCACAGCTTATGCAGGTTAAGTCACAGTGGACAGTGTACATATCAATGATGTTGATCACAGCTAAAGAAGTTACAGACACACTAAGACCAAAGTGCCCCCCAGAAATCAAAACCATTGCAACCTGTCCAGCCACCACACATTCCCAGGTGATTTTTTTCCATTGCATAGCTACCCAATAAAATTGCTCAAAAACAAATAACTCATAATAAGCACAAATACTATTGTGTGGACATGAGAAGTATATAAAACAAGGTAACTGCACCCCTCTAAAAATATAGTTCTCTAGCAACCCAAAAAAAGAAAAGGAAAGTTGAGGGTTAAGGAGATGGTTCAAAGGTCAAAAGTACTTGCTTGCTAGTCTGCTAGCTGGATTTCAATTTGCCATCCATACACTTAAAGCCATCTTGGCACTAGTTTATAGAAGCAAGAAACTCTGGTGTGCCCACACCACACACATACAGGCACAAATAAATAAACTTTTAAAAGCAATAAGGAAATTGATGAATGGCATGAAAGAATTCACAGTGATTTTAAAGAAACAATGGTCTACAAAAGAACACATATAATTCAACCATGTGTTCATTTAAAAAAGAAAGGGCATGAAATGAAACGATTCAATTCAATGAAATAATTACTGTAGTCTCAGCCAGCTGGGAAGACTATAGACCAGTGCCTCTAGCTGGGCAAAGGACTCCTCCCTCTTGGAATTAAGCTGGTACATAGAGCTGTGTCCCATTGACTCTTCCTTTGATCAGGAAGACACTGGACTTGGTTCTTTAGCCCATTCTTTTATGGGCCAACAGATCAGGAAAGCCATGACTAAGAGAGGAGTGATGAGACATCACTCTGACTCCTGACCAGACAATATCCTACAAGGTGCTCCTTGCTCCTTACACCTCAAAGTGCTCCCACCCAGAAAGCTCCTGAGATTAGACAGGATCACCTCTTAGTGTGACTTGGGCAGCTCCCACGGCAGCGTCTGATAGCTGGGTAATGCTAGGCAAGCTGATCATCACCTATAAACCAGGGATAATCTCAGTGATGGACAAGATAACCCCATGCAATACTTTAAGGACACCTCAATCCTCCAACACCGCATCCCTGGCCTCCCTCAGCCCCTTGCCCTAAACATTCCACCTCTGCTCCATTACCAGCCAATGATGCTCTGCTCAGCCAATCACTGCTTGGCCATGCTCTGGTCTGCCCTGTTGTCAGAAGGACCAGCCTGAGTCCAGTTCTTGCCTGCTTTCCTCATTTGCAAAATGGAAATAAAGATTAACAGAAATAAAGATTAACAGAAGAATTTAATAAGAGATAATAGTAAATCATGATAAATAAATTCAACATGAGAAAATCGTTATTTATATGGATATGAGCCCAACATTGACAAACCAAATTACATAAAACAAACTTTATTTGATCTGAAAGGGGTAATAGCCTCTAATACAATATTAGTTGAGTATTTCAACATCTGACTTTCATCAGTGGGTGAACTAGCCAGGAAAACAAATAGCAAGAACAACAACAACAACAGAAAAAAATATTGGAGATGTACAGAAGTGTAGGCTAAATGTACCTGACATTTACTTACTGAATGCTTCAGCAAAACGCTGTAGGATAAACATTCTTCTTACCAGCACAGTCATTCTTCAAAAGATGCCATATCTCAGGACACAAGACAAGTCTCGAGCATAGCATATATCTTCTCTGACCAGAGTGGGATACGGCTGGAAATCAAGTGGAACTAAAGAAACTGTACAAATACATAGAAATTAAACAACACTCTCCTAAACAATGAGTGGGACAATAAAGAAACGGGGGGCAACAAAAAAGAGAGAGCAAGAGAGAGAGAGAGAGAGAGAGAGAGAGACCTGGGGTAATAATAGCTTAATTGGTAAAGTGTCTGTCTTCCAAGAATAAGCACCTGAGTTCTACACCCAAAGTTCACACACATACAGAAACTCCAGGCATGGTGGCAAATACCTGTAATCCCAGTTCTTCAGAGGCAAAAAGAGGTGGATCTGTGGGCTCACTGGCCAGCCAGGTTAGCCTATGCGGCAAGCTTCAGGCCAGTGAGAGACCAAAATAAAAATTAACAGTGCCTGACGAAAAACATACACACACACTTGTCTAGTTACAAACACATCACACATGCAGACTCCCTCTCATACATTCACACACACATACACATATGCACAGGTGCACACATAAATTGTTGAAATAAATGAAATCTAACATACCCAAATCAAGGATAGAGCATACTAAGAAGGAAGAGTCTAGCAATAAATGCCCACAATGAATATATAGAGTTCAAATAAAAGATGTAATAATGAAACCCAAGGAACAAGCAACTCAAAAGAAACTCAATGATTTAAAAAGAATAAAAACAACAAAAATACTGAACAGATATGAATGAAACAGAGACTAATAAATAAAACCATGTAAAAGATCAAAGAAATGAAGAGTTGGACTTTGGGAAAAAAATTTAAATTAACCAATCTGTAGCTAAACCAAAAATGAGAGAGAGATAGAGAGACAGAGATAGAGAGACAGAGATAGAGAGAGGGAGAGAATGAATTACAAATTTAAAAAAAATCTGGATATAAAAAAGCTGGGCCTGGTGGTTTACCCCTAAAATTCTAGCACTCAGTGGGCTTAAATATAAGAACACCAAGAGTTCAAGTCTAGTCTAGGTGATACAGTGAGTTAGAGTGAGTTGCAGGCAACCCTAGGCTAGAATGAAACCTTGTCTCAAAAAAATACAATTGAGGGCTGGAGAGATTGCTCAGTGGTTAAGGCAATTGCCTCTGGTGCCTAAGGCCCCAGGTTCAATTCCCCAGGACCCACATAAGCCAGACCCACAAGGTGGTAGCCCTAGTGTGCGCTCTCTGTCTCTCTCTGCCTCTCTCTCTCTCTCTCTCTCTCTCTCTCTCTCTCTCTCTCTCTCTCTCCTCTCTCTCTCTGTATCTCTCTGCTTGAAAATGAATAAATAAAATATTTTTTAAAAAAATACAATTGAGGATGGAGAGATGGCTTAGCAGTTAAGGTGTTGGCCTTCAAAGCAGAAGAACTGGAGTTCAATTCCCCAGCAGAGCCAGATGCACAGGGCTGCGTTTTAAGTCTACTTTCATGTGGAGTTCTTTAGCAGCTTCTGGATTTCTGCTTTGGTACATCTTCAGTATTCTCAGTGCCTGTCTCCATCACCCTGGTGCAGGTTGACAACTTATAACCCAAAACTCCATGGTAAATACCAACCACCCCACTAAGGACAGCTCTCAGTGAAATGGAAGCAGGGAGGAAGAAAATGGTGCTGCCAATACATGATGTGTCCATACCAAGGTTTCTACATAATAAAAAATATACAAATGATGGTTAGTAGAAATGGCTCAGAAGTCAAAGACCCTTGCTTGCAAAGCCTGATGCCCCGGTTCAAATGCTGAGTTTCCATGCACAACCAGATGCACAAAGTGACACATGTGCCACTTTGGAGTTTGCAGTGGGAGGAGGCACTCACGTACAATCTCTCCCCTCTCTCTCTCTCTCTCTCTCTCTCTCTCTCTCTCTCTCTCTCTCTCTCTCTCTCTCTCTCTCTCTATCTCTATCTCCCTCTCTCAAATTAATATATAATTAAATGAGTGTTTAAAAATGAAAGTAAGTAAAGTCAATAAAGCCTCTGGATATATATGCAAAGGAACTAAATCAGTATGTCACAGAGACATCCCTCCTGCTGTGGGTGTTATAACATTGTAAGAGTCAAGGCATGGAATTAACCTAAGCATCCATCAGCAGAAGAGTGTGCTACAGACACTCAGGCAGATAGTTCACAGCCATGAAAAGGAATGAAACGCTGTCATTTACAGCAACATGGATGGAACTTCCAGTCATAAGGGTAAGTGAATTAATTGTGGCACAGAGAAACACCTTACCTATGTTCTCACTTCCATGGAAGCTAATAGCTAGTCTCAAGAGAATGATAGGTACCAGAGACTAGGAAGGATACAGAAGCAAAAATAGTTAGGCTTGACGATGAATTCAAGGGGTAATGTTGGAAAGAATAAATAACTTCTAATATTTTACAGGATGGTAGGAGAAATGGTTAACAAAATAGCTAAGTAGAATTGATTTTGAATGTTTCAAAGAAATGATAAATATCTCTGGTTGCAGATAAGCCAATTACCCTCACATGACTATTATATAAGATGTATATCTATTGAAATGTCATACTATACTCATAAATATGTATAGTTATTATGTGGCAAATAACTGTAAACACATGTTAAAGAAAAAATAATAAAATTTGAAAATGGCAAAGTTTCTATTATCAATCAATCACACCAGTTCTGGTTATGCCAATAAGTGAGAGGTAAACTGATGACAAATTTAACAATAATTGTAGCATAAACAGAAGCATTCACTAAGTTATTTTTTAATATTTAACTTTTTGAGTCTCAGTTCCTGTAACAGTCATCTTCTAGGAAAACAAAAAGCCATAACAGTTAAAAGCCTGAGCCTAGGTAAGTAACAATATCAAATGCCAATTCTGTTATCTCTCCATGTCATATAAAATACCACTAATTTGCGCCAATAGACCCAAAGCAGTAGCCTTCAAAATGGTGTGTGGGAATTTGAAGACAACACACTAGAGCATCATGTCTTATAATATACAGAAGAAGGGACATTGTAATGAGTACATTTTCTCAGGCTAAGAAGTTCTCCTTTAACTGCTTCTACAGATTTAATGATAAAGAACTGGAGACTGGACTAACATCTGGCCTGTCCCAAAACACAGTGAAGAGAAATAAAGTACCACCAGTTAATCTCAAAGCAGATATTCTATGGAACACTGGCCACTAGACCTATTATAGATTATTATGCAGAATGCTGTGTTCCAAATTTCTTCAGGAACTTTACTTTGAAATTTTTCAATCCGTTAATGATCTTCGGTTCCATAATTCTGAACAGATGCTCAGTGCTATTAACTTTGAATTTGCCTATTGTTACTGACACCAAATGCAGACCAGGAGGTCCCCAAGGCACTTGCAAAGAAAGGCTTTGACTGACATGTGGCTATAAATTATCTGTAAAGACAGTGACATTTAAAGCAATATTACTATTTACAAATGCCCTCATAGTTGGTTCTCAGATTACAAAATTCAGCATTAAGATAATTCCCTTTGAGTGGAAAAATGTTATTGTTTAATTTTGTGATTGAGAGATTTTCAAAACAGATTTGGAGCGGTTTTGTTGAGTAGTATACGTCATGGTCTGGCTGTCAAAATTTTCCCCAAAGGCTATGTGTATAGTCACACTGTTTGGGGAGGTGTGAAACCTCTAAGACATGTGGTGTATCTGGTGACAGTAGGTGACTAGTAGGTGTGTCTTGAGACTTACAGCCTGGCCCCACTTCCTATCCTATTTCTGCTTCCCGATCAGCTGAGTTGTGAGCATGCAGCACCCTCACACCACTGCTCCAGCCTAGTAAAGCACTTCCCAATAGTGGCTTCCCACTATGATAGACTATACCTTTGTATTAGTCAGGGTTCTCTAGAGGAAACAGAGTTGACAGAATGGTAGTAAAAGGGAATTTATTGGGGTAGCTTACACCAGTTCAACAATAGCAGTCTGCAGGCCCATAGGTGAAGAAACCAGTAGCTGTTCAGTCCACGTGGCTGGAGGCCTCAGCAGTTCCAATCCAGCCCTGAAGGCCTGATGGCTCCCTTGGGAGCAGCTGCTCTTCAGTCCACAATGTGAGGCTGAGGAAACTGGGTTCTAATGTCCAGGAAGGGTAGGAGAGCAGGATGTGAGTGCAAGTCACAATCAAGCACCAGCAGCCAACAAGCAGGGCGGCAAGGAGAGAATTTCTTCCCCGTTGTATAACCTTAGGGCGAGGTCTTGCAACCATTCCCTAGACTTAATGGCTTTCTGAGTCTCTGGAATTTCCTTTCTGCATGGCCCACACAGGAAAGGATGTTTAGTTTTAGCTTCTTTGAACTTCTTTACATCCTGCCACCTACAGAGAGGCTGCCTTCCTGTAAACATCCTAAGATAATTAAAAAGATCAAGTTGACAACAAAACCTAAGCGTCACAACCTTCAAATCTTGAACCAATGTAAGTTTTCTTCCTGAAGCTGCTTCTTGTCAGGTACTTGGCCAAGGCAAAGAGAAAAAAGTAAGTAAATCAGAAATTTTGAACCAAGAAGTAAGTTGTTGCTGTGACAAACCTGACCACGTTGCTCTTAGACTTGAGGTGCTGGTTTGCAGGAGAAAGGTGGAGGGATTTGGAGCTGTGGGCAAGAGAAGCTCTAGAATGTAACGGGCAGAATTTAATGGGCTATTCTCATGAGTGTTCAGAAGACCACATGCTGATGGGAAGGTGGATAGTGAAGGCTGGGCTCACGAGGTTTCAGAGGATGAAAACGAGTCCCTTAGGAACTCAACTAGAGGCCATTGGTGTTACATTCTGAGCTTTACACAGAGGACAATATCCTAGTCACTCAAAGCGTCAGAGTTTAACAATGCAAATTCATCTGAAAGGATGTCTCTGAAGGACAGTGTTCATGGCACACTGCTGGAAAATGGCTGTGTGTTTTCTGGAAAATAGCTCGGTTTTAGCTATGATGCAGAAGTCGCTATAATTGTGATCCATAGCTAAGCTATACATTAAACTGGAGGCAAAATGTAGTGTTATTCACATGGTTCTAGTTCTGCACACCTACAAGATGCAAGAGGGAAGAGATGATGGAGGTTTTAACAGGGTTCCAGAAAGCTGAAGCCAGGATAATGGGATCAGATTTCCCTGTATGGAGCTCCTGAGTGGGCTATGTATGAAGCTATGAGGTAGAATACTCTGCAATGGAGATTGCATAGTACTGGACATGCCAAAAATGTGGGACAGTCACTGAGGAAAGCTGAAGGCCTCAAGTACCATAGCAAGGTGCCTCAGAGATGGGGATACCCCACCCAGTGAGCCATAAGATTCAATCCCAAGCCTTGATGTCAAACAGCAAGGTCCCGGTTTCCCCCGGTGGGCTTTATTCTTGGTTCTGTCTTAGCTTTTTCTCCTATTCCCCTACTTCCTTCAGCTTGGAATGGGAGTGTTTCCTCTGTTTCATTGGATATGTATCTGCTTTAGATTTTACCAAAACTCACAGCTAAGAGTCTCAGAAGAAATTTTGGATTGCTGCACAATACTTAGAATTTTAAAGACTATGGAAAACTTTGATGTGAGACTGGATTTTTTTTTACATTATGAGATGGTCATTAGTCCCTGGAGTCCCTAGGTAGAATGTTAGTTTGGATTTTAAATCTCCCAAAGGCTCATGTATTTAAACAGTAGGTGGAAATGTTTTGGGATTTTTTTTATCTTTATTGTCCAAAATTAGATGCATTAAGTGAGCAAATATTGTGTTGATATGCCCATTTACCTCCTCCTTGTCCCCAATCCACTGGGTATCCTCCTCAGTGGGCACTGAATCAATCCATGTGGCAAGGGGTTATGGATAGCACAGGAGGCAACAAGGTTGCCCCCCCCCCTGCTTTATCAATTGTAGCTGAGGGGAGCAATGTTTCTGGATAATCTCTCCCACCATGGTTCTTACAATCTTTCCACCCCCTCTTCTGCTCAGTTCCCTGAGTCATGAAGGGTGAGTTTTAAGTCTGTTTCATTGTTGTTGTTGTGACCTGAAGAGTCTCTGTGCTTCTACTTTTAATTGTGTTGGAAGTCGCTGGTGTCAGTCTGGCTGACTTATCCTGGGATGACTGATTGGCTGTGGTTATAGGTCTCTTTGTTGTCCTGCCACTCTCTCCAGTGTTCCACATGGAATCTTTAGGCTATGGAGCATATCTGCAGAAAGTGGGGTGCTAAGCGGGCACTGCTTCCTGACTTCTCTGCTTGGTTTACAGCGACCACGCAGCAGCCTCCCCCTCCTGCCCCAACCACTGTGAGCTGCTCCCCAACCAGCCTTCTCTTCCAGGGGCCCAAATCAATCCTTCCTCTCCTAAGTGGAGTCCTCCAGATACAAAGTCAAAACAGCAAGAAAAGTGACTAATATACTATTAAAACAATAAGGCTGTGTAATTTTTACTTTCAGAGCCTTCTGAAGCAAGATTAGAAAGCGGCACAGTGTGTTTCTCAATCTCTCCCACTACAAGGGAAAAGGTAAGCCCCAAGTAGTAGGCAAGTGATGTTTCTACAGAAAGTTCAGCTTGTGTGCATAAGAGCATCCATTTTCTCCTTTTTCTCCCCTCATTACTTGGCCATATTCCACCTGACGTGGATTGTGAGTTCATCTGTAACATCACTAGCACATCAGTAAACTCAAACATGCTAAATTAATCCCAATAAAAACTTCATCCCTTCATTTTTTTAAAAAATGGAATTTGTCCTACTTAGCACTTTTGGAGAAGTCAATAAATATTAAATCAAATCACAAGATTTCAGGCCCTCGGAATCATCAGAAAAACCCAATTTCAAAATCCTATACTATCTACAAAGGACCCCCTGTTGCCAGGCTGTGAATTCCAATTTTAAGGCCCCATACCAGGCATGCTTTCACAGATAATGCATACAGCTGTCTGCATAGGGAGAGATACTATCTGTTAGTTAAGGACGGTTTGAATCTTATTAAATGTAACGAATGAAACTCCAGCCTGTACCTGGGAGCAACTAAAGAGAGCAGAGTGAGAACAAAATGATCCATGTCAGTTGGTGAATGATTTTCTTTCTGTGTAATGGCAAAAAAGCCTTAAAATTAAGTAAATCCTATTTCAATAATTTCATAAGTAACAAGGTTTATGGGAGACAATATTCTAGAAATATAATAAAGCCAGCACAGATTGACTCTAGAAAATATTACTCCAAAATTAAAATGTACCTAACAGACAGAAAGAGAGAGAAAGAGAGAGTGGGTACACCGGGGCCTTCTGCCACTGAAAAATACCCCAGATGCATGCACCACATGGTGGATCTAGCTCTACATGAAAATTGGAAAACCAAACTGAGGCTGTCAGGACTTTCAAGAAATCACCTTTAACCTCTGAGCCATCTCCCCAACCCCATACTCAGATTTTAACATTATTATTTTTATAAGAATGTGATTTAAAATATTTTGTATACTTTTTTTTAATTGTCCATAATGAGTTACAATATTTAGTGGGAAACAATGAGTTGTTATCCCCAATTCCCCGCTCCCCTCCCCTCCCCCCTCCACTGGATAACCTCCTCCATGGGTCGTCTGGATCAGTCTTTGTGACAGGGGATCATGGATAGCCTAGTATTCAGCCAGGTTCTCCTGGCCATGCCTCTGGATAGTCTCCCCCACCACGGCTCTCACAATCCTTCTGCCCCCTCTTCCGCTCAGTTCCCTGAGTCGTGGTGGATGAGTATTAAGGCTGCTTTAAGGTTGTGAGCTTAGTGGTCTTTGCATCGAAAATCGTTGGTTTCTGTCTCACTGGCTTATCCTGTGTTGATTTAATGGCTGTGGCTGTGGGTCCCTTGTTCATCCCGACATTCTCTCTGGGGTTCCATATGGATGGATCCTCCACGGTATGACTGTGGTGGCTCCTCTTTTGCCAGAATCTCAGCTATCGGCCTACGGTAGGTTGGTAGGGTTAGATGGGCCCCAGTTGCTTCTGTATTTCATGAGAATCTTGAATAAATTTGGCATAACAATCTAGAGAAACAAGTCAAAATCTTGACCAGTCATTTATTAGCTGTGTGACATGAGTATGTCCTTTAACCTCTCCTGTCCTCCATTTCTTGATTTCCAGGTCCTACCATATAGCTACAACCTAGCAGGCTATGGTTAAAATAAATTTGGAACATCATTAGTTCAAGAAGAATCAGACTGTGCCAACAGGTCCATATATATCTATATAGAGAGATTATATCTATATGTACATCATCTATATCTATATACATAGATATAGATAGATAGATATGGAGAGAGAGGAGAGAGAGAAAGAGAGAGAGAAAAAAGAAATTAATGCTTTAGCAGACAAGGCATACAGCAGTCTGGATAGGGAGAGATGTAGTCTGTAAGTCAAGGAAGGTTTGAATCTTATTAAACGTAATGAATGAAAATCCAATCCCGCACCAGGAAGCAAATAAAGGGAGCAGATTGAAGACCTCGGGAACAAAATAACTCATCATGTCAACTGGTGGAAACAGAGGGTCCTTTGTCAGAATCATAGAATTGTTATATCTAAAAGAGGTTTGTATGATTCTTCAGCTGGAGTGGGCGAGTCCCGAAAGCCCTTTGCTGTCCTGCTCACTGGCTGCAGAATGCAAGAGAGCATCAGGGTGCTTCCTGCCACCCTGCCTTCCAGTCTCTCTCAGTGAATAGGAGGAAGAATTTTGGCAAGTCTGAGATGGCTCAGGGGTTTAACTCTGATAGGTTACTAGTAATGAAGTTAGGTGTAATATACACTTTCCCAAGGAAGCCAACTTCATATTCAGTATCTAAGGGTGAAAAAAAATACTTTTGAAAGATGAGCCAATTTTGCAGTCCTTGTGAAAAAATTCAAAATTTTTGGACTGCTTCTTAATCCCAGTGACAGTTTGGATTCTAGAAATTGCTCAAGGCTTGGCTTCATTTTGCTTCTTCCAATATTTCTCCATATCAAAGGTGAACCATTCTATCAATAAAATTCTGTTCTGTCTCTCCATACACACATCTCAATATATTTTTGCTGTAGTTATTTGACTATTGCCACCATGAGGCTGCCTGAAATACAGCGCTAAATACCAATGGTTTACACCTGAAAACACCACTTCTTCTCCCTGTGTGTTTCCACATTCTTCCTTTGAACAGTGTCGGTCAGGTACACATTCTTCTCATGAGTATGAGAACACACAGACAGACATATTTGGTTTCTTTGTCATACCATGCACACTGTCATTCTAGTGGCCAAACTTATGGTACATCATGTCCAAAGTCAACAGGGCAGTGGTATACATTTTAATACAAAAGTAGAAAGTACTCCAGTGGCACATCATAGAAGAGTTATATTTGACAGGTATTATCCAGTACAATGTGTATGTACTGATTTTTTAAGCCACCTTTGATAATTTCAGTTTAATTAGCTTCAAGATTAATCCATCTCTGTTCACTTTATAACAAGAATTTCAACGTAAAAATATAATGCCCAGTTAAATGTGAATTTCAGATAAACAACAATAACTCATGTGTATACTCCACAGAATATATTTATACTAAAAATAAGTTATTGTGTATTAAAATTTATGTACAATATGTGTATATACTATATGGCAAGTTCTACTTTGTCAAATATGTGTTACTCGTTTATAGTCTAAATGGCTACTCAAGCAATTAATTTATAACTAATACTAGAAACCCAAACTGTTTTCATTCTTGATACTTTCGGGTATTCTGGAGACACACAACAAATATCTGCTGAATTAATTCCTTTAAAGGTAGAGAATTCAACACTCCTCTATATGGAACATTAATGAATATGAGGGTTTTCTCTACTGATTGATACTCGGCTTCTTAAAGCCACAGAAAGTCTGATTTGAGAAGCCAATCAATAGAACTTTAATGCACCAATATTATAAAAACCCCTAGCAATGCCTGGGATCACTAAAAAGAGGATTATCGTCATCATGGTTCTGATAAACATATGAGAGTCTAATCCTGTGGTTTATTAAAGAAAGTTGAGCATTCTGTCAAAGAGAGAGAGAGAGAGAGAGAGAGAGAGAGAGAGAGAGAGAGAGAGACGACCGTTTATTTATCTTTGCCTCTCCCATGGCTGAGGTTTAGAAGCAAGCCAGATCTGCTTCTCTGCCATTTCTCATTTCTACTTTATAACTTCCATTAAGCATTAAAGTCTACAATATCTAAGGAGTGAAACCAGTTTGGTAAGTGGAAACGAAATTGTTGAGTCTTAATTTGCTGATTGTATCTAAGGAAAAAGAAGTTTCACTGCATTTCTCACAGTATTTGGATTAATCACTCTTAGGCTATGTCAACTCAGTGGAAAACGTTTTTCTCTGTTTCTTGCTATATAATGACAGTGAAGTTTCAACTACAAAAATGCCTCAAGGCCCAGTGATTATTTAATTACCTCCTGGAAAATAATTTCCGCATGTGACAAGGGCATCAACAATCTCTTGGAGCCTGTTAAATTTACCTCTTCCTTCACCATGTCTCTTCAAATTACTTCCCCTGCAGGGGAACATCCAGGTTTTGTGGAACCTGAGGTTTATGCAATTAGGGAGATGGCTCTCTAAAGAATAGACTATGAAATTACAAATACAGTATTGGGGTTTCTTAAGCCACCTTTGATCACTTCAGCTAAATTAGCTTCAAGATTAATCCACCTCTGTTCCCATTATAACAAGAATTTCCACATAAAATATAATGCCCAATTAAATTTGAATTTCAGATAAACAACAATAATTCATGTGTATACTCCATGGAATATAGTTATACTAAACATAATTTATTGTGTATTAGAATTTATGTTTAATTGGGAAGCCTATATTTTTGTTTATTAAATCTAGCAATTCTATCTTGTTTTTTTTTAATTGTCCATAATGAGTTACATTATTTAATGGGCAAACAATGAGTTGCTGTCCCCAGTTCCTCAATGTCCCTCTTCCCCATCCCCGATTAGCTGGATATCCTCCTCCGTGGGCAGTCTGGATCAGTCCTTTGGACAGGGGACCACGGATAGCCTAGGAGTCAGCCCAGTTCCGCAGGCCCTAGTATGTTGTTACTGAGGAGGAGCCATGTCTCTGGATATTCTCCCCCAACAAGGCTCTCAAAATCTTTCCACCCCCTCTTCTGATCAGTTCCCTGAGTCATGGTGGGTGATTAAGGCTGCTTTATTGTTGAGAACTTAGGGGTCTCTATAGTTCTGCTTTAGGTTGTGTAAAAAATCATTGGTGTCTGTCTCACTGGCTTATCCTGTGTTGACTGATTGGCTGTGGCTATGGGTCACTTGTTCATTCCATCACTCTCCATGGGGTTCCATATGGATCCTCCATGGTAGGTCTGGGGTGGCTCATCTCTTGTCAGAATGTCAGCTATCAGCCTGCTGTTCATTGGTAAGGTTGGATGCACCACAGCTCTCTTGCTGCATTCTGAGAGATACAAACAGAATCCCCATCGGAGAATGAGATGCCCCCTCACAAAATGTTGCACTGATCTCAACAGAGAATTCACAGAGGAAGAAACACACATGGCCTTTACTCCCATGAGAAATTGCTCAGCATCCTTAAGTATCAGGGAAATGCAAATCAAAACCACAATGAATTTCCACCTTACTCCAGTCAGAATGGCAATCTTAAAGAAAACCAACAATAATAATTGCTGGTGAGGATGCAGGGAAAATGGAACCCTCATTCACTGCTGGTGGAATTGCAAGCTTGTTCAACCACTATGGAAAGTACTGTGGAGACTTCTCAATTCTATCTTGTTGAAGTAGGGGTAGGGAAGGTGTATCTTAAATTCCCCAAATCCATGAATTCCCAAGTGGATAAATATTAAAAGTTTTAAATCAATCCTCCACTTTGACCACTCAATATGGAAAGAGTGTGGCATAAATAAACACTTTTCATTCAAGGATTATATCAGGAGCAAAGAAAAAAAATGACAATTTAACACAAATGGCAACTGATTGTCATATGATAGTAGCTTGGTCACACCACGTTCCATCAGTAATGTTTTCCAGCCTCTCATACTCTACAGGTTCTGCATACTTTGTAAACCCAATCTACCTACTTGAGTTGAACACCCTTGTCTTTGCTTTAACTGAAAGGAAAACAGAACATTAACCCAGGCCTTCCTGGTTTCATTGTACTTCTAGGGCCCTTCTCCAAGTACAGTAAGCTCTGAGGTTCCAGTGCTTGCTCTAGAGAAGACCACCCCATGCCCTCATAAGGCTCCCTGCTCTTCTCATCCAGAGAGCCTTCCCTGCAACTCAGGGTTCTTAGTGCTCAGGTATAAACACAGATGTGAAGGCTAAAGAACTCTAAAATCTATATTCAATACAAAGCAAAACAAAGTGTGAATAATCTCATAAATTTACACTCCTGTATTGTTTTTGGAAATGCTTTTTAAAATTTGTTCTGATACTAACCAGAAAATGGCAACCCTTGTCAGAATGAGACAGGAAGTATGGTTCTATGAAGTACATGCAAATGTAAAATGAAATTCTCCCTGGAGGAGTTGCAGGCCGAGTATTTAGTTTGTTATGTGTCAGTTACACAAGGCAAATATTTACCTCTGAGACAAGGACACTGAAGGCAATTTCTAAAAAAATATTAATAGGACTGAAAATATTGAAATACTCAAGGGAAGATGGACTTCAATAGATATGTCCTAAACTGATCATTTGAAAGCAAACATTCTTCATTCATGGGTAATGTTGGTTAAAAAAGAAAAGCCTTAGGTGGTGGGCATGGAGCTAAATTGGTAGAGTGTTGGCCTAGCATGTACAAAGCCCTACAGGTTCAATCCCCAGCACTGCATAAAGCAACATGCTGATACATGAAAGTAATCCCAACACCCTAAGCCTCAGGAAGGTGAAGGCAGAAATATCGGAAAGTTTAGGTCATTTATGATCATATAGGGCATTCATAAATAGGTCAAGCCTAGTCTTAGACACTTGAAACTTTGTCTAAAAATATATGTGTTTGTATTCACAAACATTTTTATATTTAAATAGAAAACTTAAAAGTTTCCTATTATAATGAGATTTTTAGACATTAAATGATGATATATTTGAATCATAACACTGTATTTTCAATAAATGTTTCCTACCTTTATCATTTTCACTATTCTTTCAAAAGAAGTTACCAAATACTACTTGTGCATGAACACACACCCACACGATCATGCATACAAGCACATGCCACACACATACACACACACACACACACACACACACACACACACACACACATACACACCAGTCTTTTTTCTTTTCTCTTAATGTTATTTCTTTCTTAAGCCTTCTATCGAAATGCTTTCTTTTTAGTTACTTAATTGATGCTAGTATACATGTAAGTTCTTTTAAATAAGAAAAATCAGAAAATTAATACTTGATCAGTATTCTTATACAGTATATATTTGTATAATAAAACTCAAAAACATAACATCATTGAACCTTGATTATGTAATATGCTCATCTCCAGCCGAACAAGGCGATGTTTAACCTTCTTAATGCTGAATGTGATAATACTAGAATTTGTCATTATGATATGCTAAAATCTCTGCTCCATAACTTGTACCCACTGCTCTCAGCTCTGCCCTCTGGGGCAGCATTCCACATCTCCTCCCTAGAGGCCTCCAACAGGATCTTCTCCTGGCAGCACCTTCATAGGAATTTGACATTGTCTTTTTAGTCATTGCTTGTGTCCAGTCATTGGCTCTCCAGTTAAGCAAATCACTGAGAATCGAGCAAGTGCAAAACTATTTTGCATGCTAAAAACCAGAAAGATTAAAACACAATCCCTAACTTCAAATCAATAATGTATTTGGATGACATTTTAAGACAGAGCAGTATGAAACAAAGTCACACTGAGTTGGTACAGTCCTAAAAAGGAAGGTTATGAGTCTTCTCATTGTTCATGGCTCTCGTTCTCCAGCATTTGCTTTTCTTTCAGTGTCTTCCAGCCCAATGGTTTTCTTCCAGGGACAGCCCTGCTGTCCAGGAAACATTTGGCAGTGTCTGGAGACATTTTATGCTATTAATCTGGGCTACAGATGGAAATTCTACCAGAATCACACTACCACTGACCTAGGCCATGGATGCTACTGAGGATCTACAAGGCACAGGGAAGCCCCACAGACCACAACAGAGAAGCTTACAATCCCAAATGCAGATAGCTTCAGAAGTCCTTATAATGTCCATCGCAAAATGTTTATTGAAGCACAAAACAAATTCCATATTTGGACTGACCCTTTCGAGTGAAGAACACATTTTATGTTCCTTAATCTAGACATCACATCTGAATTAGCCCAAAATAGAATAAACCTTTCAATAACTATTCATAGTGTTATTTACACAAAGGTTATATCCCTTAGAATCTCACCAAATTAACAGTGTTTGTCTACTTTAAGCTATACTGATCTCACTCTCCATTGGAGATTCTGTTTGTATGTTTCATAAGGCAATGAGAACCGTGGACAACCCAATTCCACCAACAGGTCCTGAGGTGTTGCCTGACACCTAGGCAGGAGATGAACCACCCCTAACTTTTGATACAGAGCCCAAACAAATCCTTTGAGGAAGTGGCAAGAAGAGCAAGAGACCTAACTCCACAGCAAGTCAGATGACCCGTGGAAGGATAATGGAGACAGATACTGAGGATACCCAACACAATCCAAAGCAGAAATCCAGAGACTCTTAAGACCTCAACAATAGTAAAACAGACCTAAAACTCATCCACCATGACTCAGGGATCTGCGAGGAAGAAGGGGGGGGAGAAAGATTGTAAGAGCCATGGTGGGAGAGAATACCCAGAGCCATTGTCCCCCTCAGCAACAACAGACAAAGAAAAAAAGCTGGCTACCTCTCTTATAATCCATAACCCCTTATCCCATGGACTGATCCATAAAGCCCACTGAGGAGGGCCCCAGTGGGCTGGTGATAGTGGGGGAGGAAAATGGGAGTACCATCATAAGACTTGTTCATGCAATGTATCTAATTATTGGCAATAAATGTGAAAAAAGTGAAAAAATAGGATAAATTTGCTATGTTGACCAATTTTAATTTCAATCTGCCTGTTCTTTACAACTTTATCCAAATATTGCCAGAAGTATCAAGAGAATTAAGGTCTACACCATACTGTTAAACTTTAAAGAACTTGAGAATAATAAACAGAATAGTTGAGCAACAATAGATCTTCAATAATAAAACCTGCTACATGCCAACATTATTATTATCCTCCCAGTGAAATGCTGCTGTTCGCAGAAACAGAATACAGTTATTGATATATAAACATAGATGATACAGATATAAGTCAATATAGGCATAAATTACACACACATGGTGATTAATAACTACAGTTGGCTCCTATGGTTACACAGGTGGAAAGGCAGACAGCTGTAAGACCCAGAGTCCAGTGACA
>PVHP010013948.1:0-40167 GCA_004024765.1 Zapus hudsonius | reverse complement strand
CAAGAAAAGAAAACTACAGACCCATATCCCTGATGAACTTGGATGCAAAAATCCTAAACAAAATCCTAGCAAACCGAATACAAACCCACATCAAGACTGTAATTCACCCTGACCAAGTCGGCTTCATCCCAGGGATGCAGGGATGGTTCAACATACGAAAGTCGATAAATATAATTCACCACATTAACAAACTCACCCGGAAAAACCACATGGTCATGTCAATTGATGCAGAGAAGGCTTTTGACAAAATTCAACACCACTTCATGTTCAAAACCCTGGAAAGAATAGGCATAGACAGCCTATACCTCAACATGATAAAGTCAATATACAGATCTCCTAAAGCACAAATCATCCTCAATGGGGAACGACTCAAGGAGGTCCCGCTTAACTCAGGGACAAGACAGAGATGTCCACTCTCACCACTACTATTTAACATAGTGGTGAAGTTCTAGCCCAAGCAATAAGACAGGAGAATAGCATAAAAGGGATACAAATTGGAAAGGAAGAAGTCAAACTATCCCTCTTTGCAGATGACATGATCTTATATATATCAGACCCAAAGAGCAGTATTAGTAAACTCCTGAAGGTGATCAATGCCTTCAGCACAGTGGCAGGATACAAAATTAACACACACAAATCAGTAGCCTTTCTATATACAGAAGACAAGCATTCGGAAAAAGACATCAGAGAAACTGTCCCGTTCTCTATATCCTCAAATAAAATTAAATACCTGGGAATATCAATAACCAAGGTAGTGAAAGACTTATATAAGGAAAATATTGAAACACTCAAGAGGGAAATAGAGGAGGATGTAACGAGATGGAAAGACATTCCATGCTCATGGATAGGGAGAATCAATATAGTGAAATGGCAATCCTGCCAAAAGCAATCTACAGATTCAGTGCAATGCCAATAAAAATCCCAAACTCCTTCTTCACAGACATTGAAAAAATAATCTCCAAATTTATTTGGAAGGGCAAGAGACCTCAAATAGCTAAAACTATTCTGAGAAGGAAAATTTATGCAGGAGGTATCACTATACCTGACTTTAAAACATACTACAAAGCCATAGTAACTAAAACAGCATGGTATTGGCAGAAAAACAGACAGTCTGACCAGTGGAATAGAATTGAAGACCCAGCCTTTAATGCAAGTAACTTCAGCTTCTTAGTCTTCCACAAGGATGCCAACAATGTATGCTGGGCCAAAGACAGCATCTTCAACAAATGGTGCTGGACAAATTGGATAAACACGTGTAAAAAAATGAAGATAGACCCACTCCTCTCACCATGCACACAAATCAACTCCAAATGTATCAAAGACCTCAATATCAAGCCTGTAACCCTGAACACCCTGGAAGAAAAAGTAGGAGGAACCCTACATGAGATAGGAGTAGGTAACAACTTCCTGAGAAAATCCCCAGTAGCCCAGGAAGTGCAACAGTCACTTAATCAATGGGACCTAATCAGGCTCAAAAGCTTCTGTACAGACAAAAACACTGTTCTCAAAGTCAATAGACCCCCTTCAAACTGGGAGATGATTTTCTCCAGCTACGACTCAGACAAAGGCCTAATTTCCAGAACCTACAGAGAACTCAAAAAAATTATTAACAAAAACCCAAAATGCCCCCTCACAAAATGGGGCACTGATCTCAACAGAGAATTCACAGAGGAGGAAACACAAATGGCCTTTTCTCACCTGAGAAAGTGATCAACATCCTTAAGCATCAGGGAAATGCAAATCAAAACGACCATGAGATACCACCTTACCCCTGTCAGAATGGCAATCATAAAGAAAACCAACAACAATCGTTGCTGGCGAGGATGCGGGGAAAAAGGAACCCTCATTCACTGCTGGTGGGATTGCAAACTTGTTCAACTGCTATGGAAAGCAGTGTGGAGAGTTCTGAACAGAATGGACATAATCCTTCCAATGGACCCAGCTATCCCTCTACTAGTCATCTATCCACAAGATGTCACATCTGGACGCAGAAACATTTGTACAACTATATTTATAGCAGCTCAATTCATAATAGCCAAGAATTGGAATCAGCCCAAATGCCTATCCATGGAGGAATGGACAGAGAAACTGTGATATATTTACACAATGGAATTTTACTCAGCTGAAAGGAAAAATAAAATATCGAAATTTAGGAAAAAATGGTCTGACTTTGAGCAGATCTTACTAAGCGATCACTCAAAAGAACAGAGAACAGAACGACACATATTCTCCCTCATATGTGGTCCTTAACCAGGATAACCGTTTTCTTTATGCAGACTAGTAGAAAGAAGTGAGACGTTATGAATGAGGGGTAAGGGATGGGGGAGGGGAATGGCATAAGCATGAGGATAAACCATATTAGGTTCAAAACTATAAAATCCTTACGAGCATACTGTAACCTATTGAGAAAGTAGTGAGCGTCGCCTGGCAAGAGGGGCCGTGAGTAGTAGGGGAGATAGTCTAAGCCTGTGAATAATTAGATCAACCTGACAACCCCTGGTTCCAACCACTGGTTCCTTCCCTCACTGAGCTGTTGACCAAAGCGACTCATGAGATTCCAACAACAAGACAGAATTCTGTCAAAGCTCTTGAGTGCTCTCCCCAGGCCTGAGGCAAAACCCTGTTACTGAAGAAACCACAGACTGCATCGATCAACATCGAGAAAGCCTTCAACGTCCGGAATGGAATCCAGCCCCCAGAAGGCAGTTAGTGTAGTGCTGGAAGGCACTGCACAGGCTGCCAGGGGAAACTGATCAACGACAGCTGGAGTAAACAGAGACGATTGACATGAAACACAATCTGTGGCCATGAGTAGGCTAACCACACCTCCTACTGGGAGGGAACAGCGAACCAACAAAGGAGCACTTGTGTAATGGAGGAGCCTGGGCCTGGGGGAGACAATCAACAGCTTTCAAATTCAACCAATTTTCCACTTAGTGAGGGGGACCCCTTGTCTGGAATTAGGGATTCAGGGTGATAGGCACCAGATCCCGTACTTTGGGGCTCCCAAAACAAGATGCACTATGGGAGCGAGTGACAGGGAGGCTACTAAAAATAGAATCTAGGTAATCCAGAATTGTGTATATTTGTTAACCTACACTGATCTCACTCTGATGGAGATTGTGTTTGTATTTTTCAGGATGCAGCGAGAGAGCTGGGGCCCATCTAACCCTACCAACCGACTGTAGGCCGATAGCTGAGATTCTGGCAAGAGAGGAGCCACCACAGTCATATCGTGGAGGATCCAAATGGAACCCCACAGAGAATGACGGGATGAACAAGGGGCCCACAGCCACAGCCATTAAATCAACACAGGTTAAGCCAGTGAGACAGAAACCAATGATTTCGACACAAAGACCCCCTAAGCTTACAACCTTAAAGCAGCCTTAATACTCATCCACCACGACTCAGGGAACTATGCGGAAGAGGGGGCAGAAAGATTGTAAGAGCCGTGGTGGGGGAGATTATCCAGAGGCATGGCCAAGAGAACCTGGCTGAATACTAGGCTATCCATGGTCCGCAGTCACAAGGACTGATCCAGACGACCCATGGAGGAGGTTATCCAGTGGAGGGGGGAGGGGAGGGGAGGACAGCGGGGAATTGGGGATAACAACTCATTGTTTGCCCACTAAATGTTGTAACTCATTATGGACAATAAATTTTTTTAAAAAATCCAACAACAATAAATGCTGGCGAGGAATCAGGGAAAAAGTAACCCGCATTCACTGCTGGTGGGAATGCAAACTCAATCAAACAATATGGAAAGCAGTGTGGAGGCTCCTGAACAGATTGGACATAGAGCTACCAATGGACCCAGCTATCCCTCTACTAGGCATCTACCCTCAAGATGTCACACATAGAGAGATTTGCTTAACCATGCTTATTGCAGCCCAATTCAGAATAGCCAAGAATTGGAATCAACCCAAATGCCCATCCTTGGATGAACGGATAAAAAAGCTATGGTACATTTACACAATGGAATTTTACTCCGAAGAAAGAAAAAATGACATAATGAAATTTAAAGAAAAGTGGACAGATTTGGAGCAGCTCTTACTGAGCAAACTCACACAAGAACAGAAACTCAAACGTGCATATTCTCCCTCATATGCAGTTCCTAACCAGGTTAAGCTTAAACTTTAATCAAACCTGACAGGTGAAATGAGAAGATAGTAAAAAGGGTTGAAGGAATGGGGGAGGGAGGGGGAGACTTATACAATAAGCTGAACCAATAATGAATTGTAATCATGAAATCCTTATTTCCATAAGCTCTCAAGGAAGGGGGTATCACCTGCTAAGATGAGCAGTGAATGGAATGGGAGGAAGCCTAACCCCATGAAAAATGGATCAGACCTGGAACTCCCTGACCCAGTCATTGGTTCCTTCCCACACTGAGCTGTTGATCAAAGAGACCCACAACATCCCTAAAACAAGACAGAATTTTGTCAAAGTTCTTGAATTCCCACCCCAGGCCAAAGGTAAGATCCTATTGCTAAAGAAACCACAGAAAGTCATCACCCAACACCAAGAGACCCTGCAAGATCCAGAATGGTAACCAACCCCCAGATGCTAGCATATGCAATGCTGGAAGGCACTACATATGCAGCCAGGGGAAATTGGTCCATGATATTTGGAGAAAGCAGAGACCACTGATATACAATGCAGACTGTTGCCATGAAAAGGCTGAACACACTGCCTCCTAGGAGAGATCAGCAAGCCAAGAAGTGATCACTTGGGAAATAGAGGCCTCATAAACTGGAGGGAGGGTTGTCAATAGTTTTCAAATTGGCCAAGAAATCTACTCTGTGTCAAGGATCCCTTAACTGGAATTGTGACTGAAGGAAAAATCCTACGGGAACCAAAAACTTGGGCCCCCAAGGAGAAACTCCCATTACTAAAGAACTACAAGAGGCTAATCCCAATAGAATCTCACCAAATTAGAAATGGGTGTCGCATTTAACCCATATTGATCTCACTCTTTGATGGAGATCCTGTTTGTTTGTATTTTTCAGAAGGCAGAGAGAGCACCAAGGTCATTCCAACTCGACCAACAAGTTACAGGCAGAGGGCTGACATCCTGGCAAGAGACAAACCACCCCAGGCTTATCATGTAGACCCAAATGAAACCCTTGAGAGAGTGATGGGATAGCAAAAGATCTATCAGCACAGCTAATCAGTCAAATCAGGATAAGTCATCATGACAGACACCAATGATTTTCAACACAACCTAAAGCAGAAGTAAAGAGGCTCTTAAGACCTCAACAATAAAGCAGTCTTAAAACTCACCCACCATGACTCAGGGAACTAAGTGGAAGAGGGGGCAGAAAAAGTGTAAGAGTAATGGTGGGGGAGAATATCCAGAGACAGGGCCCCCCTCAGCAACAACACACAAGGCGGGGGACCTGGCTGCCTCTTGTGCTATCCATAACCTCCTACCCCATGGATACATCCAGTATGCCCACCAAAGAGGATGCCCAGTGGATTGGGAACAGGGAGGAGAGAATCGGGGATACCAACATAATATTTACTAATACAATGTATCTAATTTTGGACAATAAAAATATCGATGTAAAAAAAAACAGTCCAAACAGAAAAGAGTCAAATTAATTTCCTCCCCCACACACTAAACAATAAGCTCAGCAGTTGGTAAATAAAATCATTTTTGAAAAAATACTTTTATAGCCCCTCTACCATAAATAGAGCAAAACGGAGTTTCTAACCATCCAGAGATGACACCAAATTCTGAAAGCTCACCTGCTTCTTTAATATAATACCTCATGTAACATGACAATAATTTTATATTTCCTTAATTCAACAAAAACTTCACCTTTTCCAATTAACTAAAACATAAGAATCATTACATAAACGTTATACACATCAGTGACAGAACATTTCTCTGCATATTTTTACATCCTCAAAAGAGTGCTGAAAAACAGCAATGTACTTTAAGAGTAATTTGCCGCAACAGTCTCAAGTCACCTCCCTTAGATTAATTAAATTTCAAAGTCTGGGTCCAAAGACTTAAATACAATCATTTTTGTCAGGGATAGTAAAAATTAATTTAGGGCTATCATCAGACCAATAAAAAGATGTGGATAAAATAAATATATTTATCATTATGTATATTAACCAAATATTTGTTTTAAAACGTAAGAATCACTTAGAAAGGTTACTAATGATTAAAATATACTAACCTTAAACTTTTGATCTAGATCATCTTCATTTTCTATTTCATTTTCAGCTTCTAAATCAAGATCATCGTTGTCATCACTTTCATCTACTACGTCATCCACTGCAATAAAAAATATGCTATTAGTAGGGAAGAGATAAGCATTCTAGAGCATGCACATCCAAAGGTGTAGTGCATATATACTTGTAAAGTAGTTCTTTTTATATATTTCAGACGCTGCGCCCAGGTGTGTTGATTAAATTTTAATCACTTTT
Organism: Zapus hudsonius; assembly: GCA_004024765.1. Classification (NCBI taxonomy): domain Eukaryota; kingdom Metazoa; phylum Chordata; class Mammalia; order Rodentia; family Dipodidae; genus Zapus; species Zapus hudsonius. Next base: position 33,726 of record PVHP010013948.1, on the reverse strand, counting down.
CTCATAATTAGTACATTTTTAAATTTCTTGTTGTTAAAGTTATGCTTTATAAGTGATCCCGTTGCATCTTCTGTATAACAATATGGGAATATCCATCACTGCTGATACAGCTGACTTTTTCAATGACTAAGACTATTATTCTTATTTCTAGTTAGAACTTTCACGATAAGTAAAAATGGTTGAGGGGAACTGGAGAAATAATTCGACAGTTAAGGAGCTTGCCTGAAAAGCCTAATGACCTGGGTTTTATTCCCCCATACCCACTGTCATGGTTTGATCCAGGTGTCCCCCACAAACAAATGAATGTGTTCTGAACTATAGAACCTCAGCTGATGGCAATTCAGGAATTAGAACCTCATTAGAGCTGTGTTGTTGGGGGTGGGCTTATGGGGGTTATAAGCTAGCTTCCCCTTGCCAGTGTTTGGCACACCTTCCTGCCGCTGTTTACAGTGCTGTGGCAGAGGTGATGTCCAGCCCTCTGCTCATGCCATCGTTTTCCCTGCTAGGATGGAGTCTCCCCTTGAGTCCGTAAGCCAAATAAACCCATTCCTCCACAAACCGCTTTTGTTTGGGTTCTTTCTGCGCAGCAACTAGAAAGCTGACTGCAACACCCACACACTGCAAGATGCACAAAGTAGCACATGCATTTGGAGTTTGTTTGCAGTGGCTCGAGGCCATGGCATGCCCATTCTCACTCTCCTCCCCTACTTTGGAAATAAATATTTTAAAAATAGCTGAGGGCAGGAGAAATAGCTCAGCAGTTAAGTCATTTACCTACAAAGCTTAACAACCTTCATTCAATTTCCCAGTACCCACTTAAAGCCAGATACACAAAGTGCTGGTGCATGCATGTGGAGTTTGTTCGCAGCAGCTGGAGGCCCTGGTATGCCCATTCTGTCTGTCTCTTTTCTCTCTCTTTCTCTATTTGAAAATAAATTAATAATTTTTTTAAAAACTGGTTGATAGAGGCATCTTCTAACATTTCATTACTACTTCTGACATTGGCTACTATTTATCTAGATAATAGATTATCCATAAATATTTCCAATTTCCTTAATAATTTTATCTGGAATTGATATGATTTTTATGAAATCTCTTCATGGTATTTGCTGAGATAATATTTTGTTATAAAATAACAAAGTTCATTGAAGTCATAATGTTACAAGGAACTTAAGTTTCTTAAAAATAATCCCAGACTGAAGAAATGGTTCAGTGATTAAGGCACTTACTTGCCTGCAAAGCCTAACAACCTGAGTTAGATTCCCCAGTACCCCTATAAAGCCAGATGCACAAAATAAGAGCAAACATCTGAAGTTCATTTGCAGTGACTAGAAGCACTGGTGCACCCATTCTCTCCTTTAATCTTTAACCCCAAACACTTGGGAGGCCAAGGCAGAGTATTTCTGTGAGTTCAAGCCAGCCTGGGACTTCCAGGTCAGCCTGGGCTAGAGGGAGACCCTACCTCAAAACACAAGTCATCATCATCATCATCCTTACTTGATTCAGGTGTTCTATACATGAAAAAACTGCCTCAATTCAATTTGCTAAAATTTGGTCATTTTATGCTTCTTTTGATAAGTGAGATTGACTGTTTCAGGTTATTCATATAAGGTTTTGCTTTCCGTGTTATGCTAAGCTTCTAAACGTTTCTGTTTTATCTCTGCTCTGGAAAATAATGCATAGGAAAATATCTTGAAAGTTGAGAGTTCTATGAAGTCCTCAGCTGAAAGAGAAATTACCTGAGATATTTGCCCTACTATATGCAGTAGCTGCTACAGAGCTAGAATTACTCAGGAGTGCTCAAAGTTCAGGGCAGCCCTTCCAGATGCTGCACCCAGGTGTGCTAACTTCCTATGGATTCAACCCCAAACCCAAAATAAAAAGCCTGACTGCTCACAAGGGTTTTTGGGCTTTTTCCTCTTTTTCAACTCCTGGGCTATTCATCTCTCAGCATCTGAGTTTTTTATATCTTTATTATGAATAAGCATATACATTGTATGAGCAAATCTTGTGAAGGTACCCCCATTTTCCTCTCTTTGTCCCCTACCCACTGGTCCTCCCCACCCTGGCATCTTAGCTGCTGCCAGGGTAGGAAAGGATATACATGGGCCCTTAGACCATGTGGATATATTCACTCCTTACCCTTTTATTCTTGGACTTTTCCTTTCCCCAACTACCCACCCATGTCATTCCTCTTCTTTAGTTCACAAACTCTCCCTCACCCCTCCTAACTTCTGAATAAATATAATAATTTAATAATCACCCGTCTCAATCTGGTTTATGCAATTCTTTGGTTGAAAGCAGACACAAGCTCAGGTTTGGAGTCTGTGTTTGAACCCCCATAAAATAACACCTGGGCCACAATAATTGATGTTCTCAATGAAGAAAGTTGATTACATACTCAAATTCAGGTTTTTAATTAGTCATACTTCTCTAAAATATTGTCATTTCAATCATATATTCAAATGGATTATAACGAGAAATCTTTACCATCAGCTTACATTGACTTAACATCCTCTATCTAACTTAGAGGAACAAATAAAGTTATCCATTAATATTGTGTTTCTATTAATTTCTCCTTATTTCAATAATCACAAGTTTGTTTTCTGTTACTTGGCACAAATAAGTTGTATAAAATAATCTTTACTATCTTCAATTACACATTTTCTTTCTTTCTTACATTTTGTGTAACATAATGTCTTCCTCATCTCCTTTGGACTAAGAGCAGACACATTTGCCTCTGTTTACTGTCAACCTTTCTACCCAACAGTTTAAGTCTCCAATAAAGATCAGCTTATTGAGTTTTGCTTTTAACCCAATGTAAGAGTTTCTGCCTTTTAGTGAGAACATTTTATCCATTTAGATTTTTATTACTGAAATTAATTTGTTTATTCTTATTTTATATTTAGCTCTCTCAGGATTTTTGTGCAGCCCTGAAATTCCCTTGTGCCTACATAGCAGTTACATGGGAGTATTTTTACACACAATGTCAGTATTCATAGTCTCTGAAGCCAATCCATCTATTCCTATGATTCAACAGAACCCAGTCGAAGGGGTTTGTTCTGCCTCCCAAGTGCTAGGATTCAACATGCCTGGCTCAATATAAATCTTGATTTATATAAAATACTATTTATGGTTAACTGTATTATGTATCTTTTACCAAGAAATGGTTGATATAACATAATATACCATATAACAAATATGGTATATTGGTTAATCATAATAACAATGTACCAGTTATTTAGTATTATACAGTTAATAGCTTGTAGCATTTGATATACTCTTCTACTAAGTCTTCTGCTTCTCATGAGGTGTGCATGTGGGTATATGTGTGGACAGATGTGTGACCTGTGTTAGGTGGTGTAAGCCAGAGGCTGATATCAGTTGTCTTTCCGGGTCACTCTCCACCTTATTCTTTACGACAGGGTCTGTCACTGAATCTCAAGCTCACTGATTCAACTAGACAACCTGTCCAGCAAGCCCAATGGATCCACCTGCCTCTGTCTCCACAGTGCAGGGATTACAGGTGCACATCATCATATACAGGCTTTTATGTGAGTACTAGGGATCTGAACCCAGGTCCTCTTGATTGCATAGTAAACATATTACTCACTGAACCCAGCCCAGTCTTCTGAATTTGTGTTATTTTTAGTTTATCACTTGACTAGCTATAGTAATATTCCACGTAAGCACTTCAGGAAGGGTACCCAACTAACATACTTCTATGCCCTTCCATATCTAAGAATATGCCATGCTCACATATGATGGCAACTACTGAAGGGTCAGAAATCTTGAATCATAACTCTTTTCTTCAGATCCCTAGAGATACTCTTTCTCTATCTTTATGTACTGAATGTTCAAGAAAACAATTCTCAAGGCCACCTTGATCTATCCAACAAATACTAAATGCATCTATATGGCCCTTGCAATCTAATGGATACTAATGATAAAATGAAGGGGGGAAATAATCCTGTTCTGATAATACATATTCTATCTTTGTTCCTGGTTCACAACTCAAGGATTTCTCAATTCCTTGAACATTTTTCAGGTGACAGGAATATCTTCAGCTCTAATTAGACTAAGTGGACTAAGAATGGAGACTGGAAGCACAGTTAGAAAGAGCAGCTCAACTTCAACCCCACCACTCCCCAGCCTATGGGAGGAAAGAACTAGAAACTGAATTAATCATAATGGTTAATTATTTAATTAATCATACTTACATAATGAGACCTACATAAAAACTAAATGAAGGGGCTCAGGAAGCATTTGGGTTAGCAAGCACATCACCTAGAGAGAGTATGAACGCACATCTTTTCCCCAGGCCCTGACTCCATCCCCCTCTTCCCTTTGACTACACCTGAGTTAATACTATAAATAAACCAGTAAGTGTAAGAGTGGTATTCCTGATTTTCTGAGCTGTTTTAGCAAATTACCAACACCTCCAAGAGGGTTGTGGGTATTCACCACCAATTTTATGTAGCCTACCAGTCAGAAATAGAGGTAGCCCAGATACAATAATGGTGTCTAAAGTGGGCATAATCTTATGAAATCGAACCATGAATCTGTGGAATTTGTGTTGACTCCAGGTGGTTAATGCCTGAATTATAATGAATTGGAGAACAGCTATCTAGTATCCAGAAAAGTGGGGAATAGGCTGATGTGAAAGGCAAAAAAAAAACCCATATATTTGGCTTGGAAAACATGAGTACAAACAGCTCAGACCTTATAGTTGAGCTGAGGAAAATAAAACACAATCAAGATTATTATTCACATAATGAAATCATATATATGAGGAGATAACAGAAAACTGAATGAGGGTATTTTCCCAGTGCCTGTATAGTTGCTATCAGAACTCTCTTGTATATTTTTTTCTTTTAAATATTTTATATATTTATTTGCAAGTAGGAAAAGAGAGAGAATGGGTGCACCAGGGCCTCTAGCCACTGCAACAAACTCCAGATGCATGTGCCATTTTATGTGTGTATCTGGCTTTACATTGGTACCGGAGAATCAAACCCTGGTCCTTAGGCTCTGCAGGTAAATGCCTTAACCACTGAGCCAGCTCTCCAGCTCTGCCCTCCTGTACATTTTAATAATGGCTTATGAGTCAGTCTAAATCCGTGTTTCTTGTCTGAGAAGCACACAGAAAGTGTACCACCAGGAAAAATTTTCTATGTCTGATGAATGTACTACACTACAGGTCACTAATCTAGCCACTGACTAAAAATCATTATGGAGATACAGAATCCCTCCTTCCTGGTTGTATCGTAGGAGAGCCTCGTCAGCCTTCTAGTAGTTAGAATTACCACTTAAATGCCTACAACTTGCACCTTCACAATCCTATGAGATACAGAAAGAAACAGATGCCAGTGGCTCCTTATTAGTCCCTCCAAATTAGCAGCTAGGGACATCTCAATGTGGAGGCAGTTAATCTTCGTAGAGTCCTGATGTTCTTCCTCAATATACTCACTCATATATCTACCCTAGTTGTATGTGCTCTATTTCTTTCATAAATATTTCCCTCTTGATTAGTTTACAGATTTCCCATCTTGGTGAAGTCTGTGGGTAATTTCAAATGAAACAGGAAGAAACCAGACAATTGCTTTCACTTAGCTGTGTTACTCCTCATAAGGTTTAGGCTCAATCTTACTGATATTTTCAACTTATTTTTTGGTGTGTGCATGTGTGTGTGCATAGTATTATATGATTATGTATCTGTGTGTGTGCAATGTTCATGCCATGCAAATGCATGAAGAGCTCATAAAACTTTAGTGTGCTTTACCATTGCTCCTCCACATACTTCCTTGAGATGGGATCTATTCTTGGACCCTAAGCTACCTCCTCCCCCACAATCTGCTGCTGCCATGGACTGGAGTTACAGACATGCATGGCCACTCCCAGCTTTTTAAATGCATTCTCGAAAACTGAACTTGGACAGCTTCAGGTCTTCCCAGAAACTCATGCTTATTAAAGCAGCAAGTGCTCTTAAACACTGAACCATCTCCCCAGTACTTAACTTTTAAACTTTTAAAGGAGTTTCTGAGTGATACATATCAGAATTTTGTTCTAACTAAACATATGTTATAAAAATTAATTATGCACTTTTCAAAGAAAGCAATAAAGAGCTAGGAAGATGTCTCAGTTGATAAAGTGCTCACCTTGTAAGCATGAGGACACATTTGATAACCAAAACCCTCATTTTAATAAAAATCTAGATTAGAGCCAGGCATGACAGGCCACACCTTTAACCTCAGCACTTGGGGGGCAGAGGTAAGGGGACTGCTGTGAGTTTGAGGCCAGCCTGGAACTACAGAATGAGTGCCAGGTCAGCCTGGGAAAGACCATACCTTGAAGAAAAAAAAAAATCCAGGAATACCCAAAACTACTTATCTTTTCCATTTCACTTGGCACTACTAAAATAAACAGACAGGCAGACAAACAACAAGGAATAGGCATATGGCCTAACTCGTTAAAACCACAGGATCTCAGCTGGAATCTCCAACACCCACATAAAAGCTAGGTGGTGGTATGTGCCTATAATCCCAGCACTGGAGTGGCAGAGATGGGATTATCCATCCCTAGGGCTCACTGGCTAACTATTCTAACCAAATCAGTGAGATCTTAGTTCACTGAAAGAGACTGTTTCAAAATATATATATATATATATATATATATATATATATATATGGTGGAGAGCAGCTGAGGAAGACACTTAATGTCAACCTCCAGCCTGAATTCAAACCCTCAGAGCCCATGTGAAAGCTGGATACTATAGTAAAATGCTATCTATAATCTCAGTGTGCCTATAACAAGAAGAGAGGCAGAGAGAGAATTCCCCAGAAGCTTGCAGGCCAGCTATCCTAGCAAACACAGCAATGAACAAGAGACCTTGCCTCATACAAGGTGGGAGGTGAGGACTTATATCTGAAGTTATCTTCTGACTTCCAGATGTGTGCTGTGGTACATACACATCACTCTCACACATATCAACACACATAATACACCAAAACAACTCCACATAAAAAAGTTTATACTAAGTGAAGTAACCCAGGCTCAGAAAGTCAAACACCACATGTTCTTTCTCATATGCAGAGCCTAGATTCAACATTTTTAGATTTGTATTTGAGTTAGGATAAGAGTCAGTAGTAGAGGCAAGAGAGCTAGAAAGAGGCCAAAAGAGAGGAAGGAGAGGGTTAAAAGAAGGGGACAATAGATATTTAAGTAAAGAAATGGGGAGGTATTTGTATTTTTATTTCCTTTACTATATACCCAGAATATTATACAGAAAATAAAAATCTGCCTACCTCTAATAATTTCAAATTTTTTGTTAATTTGGGTGATTAGGTTTTTAACTGAAGAGAAAAGTTCACTAAAATGCTACAAATGGTCAGGTCTCATACCTCACACCTTTAATCCTACCTTTAATTCCAGCACTTGAGTGTCTGAGGTAGGAGTTCAAGACCAGCCTGAGCTACCTAGTCAGCTGGGTAAGAGCAAGATCCTGCCTCAAGCAAATAAACTTACAAATGTAATCCCAAACAATTACCTAAATATTTAATGTTACCTTTGAAAATTTATATAAACTTTCAGCTAATTTTCCTATGTGGTTCTTGGTTTTCACAATTCTTATTTACATATATCCAATACACGTCATACTGTTTCTCTTAATTACTAGAATTCAATGTCTTATGTTTAAGGAAATAATGATTAACTAAAATAAAATGTGAAATTTATTATGCTCACCTTTCACAGAGGGGTTAGACAGTGTAAAAAATAAATGTCCGCAGAGTTACACAATTCCAAGAACCAATGAAGGCAGTGGTAACCCATGGTCCTCCCTACCTTCAGGCGGTAAGCTGTAGAGTTGGGCCACAGGGCCAGTCATGGGAAGGACTGGCAACTGGAAATGGAAAGAACTTTTAATGGTTGGTATTGGCAAGCGATTTTTGGGGAAACACTTCCTCATTATCAGACTGGAGGTGTTGACAAGAGAATCAAGAGTCCTGGCTGCCAAACATTCCTGTTTACAAAAGAAGAAAAAGGGAAAAAAAGTGGGGGAAGGGGGAGGATAATGTGACTTTGGTAAACCAAGATTATATTACTTCAAAAAGTAATGTTTTGATTTTCTAGACAAACATTATAAAAAAAAAACAGTATTTTAACAAGATAATTATAAAATAAGTCTACTCTTCAAAAGAAACTCATGTGATAAATTCAGGAGGACTTTTCCTTAAATATTTTTACTATGCCAAAATCAGCACCATCTTTGACACTAAACTACGCACACCTCACTTAGAAGACACTAGACAGCACAGAGCATGAAATACAAAATATGTCAAGAAAGAAGATGGAAAGGATTGAGAGCCTAACAAAAGTGTAGGGAATAGCGAGGGAGGTGCCCTTCACTGAGCCTCACTCATGCAAAAGGCACTTCTCCATTGGCTGTGCAGCACCTAAGCAGCAAATAGTTCACATCAAGCTCATAAGAGTCTGACTGGTTGACCAGTATCGAATTATAAGGAAAGAGAAAGTGTAGGTGACTTGAAACGACTTCATTTGACAATACTAGTTACAAGTAACATTGCAATGGCACTCTGTCACACCATATAATCTTCAATATGCATCTGCACATCTGGCCTGTCAAACAGATGAGAAACTAAGTCTCAGCAATGTTAAGTCACCTAACTCTTAATATGTCAAAAACCCACTACTGTGTGTATTATGACAGAAAAAGCAGGTGAGGGTAAACATAAAACATGAGTTCAGATTCCATAACTATTGCCATGCACAAAAATTGTTTTATCATGTGGTAAACCAGAAAAACACAGCCAAGGAAATTCCCTGGTGCTTCCAAAATGGCAGCTTTCTTTCTAATAGCTGTAGACATCTAAAAACACAAGAACCACGGCACCATCCCCACTCCCTTCCCTCCACCTGGCAGTCTTTACAAACACTAGAAAAACTGTCAAGAACGTGTCTACTTAAGATGGCTGGCAGAACAAGCAATCCTACTTCCAACTTTCATTTCTCTACCTTCTATATTTAAATATAGCCACTTCCAAAAGGTACAGTCCTAATGTTCACAGATAGAAGAACTGCCCTGGCAACTAGAAAGGATCCTCACACACCTTACTGAGAGCACACAACCCTGAACCTGCACAGCTCTGAGTCCAGTAGATGATTTTAGACGTCTTCCTCTAGTCTTTGTGGAGAGGATAAACACTTCCTCCCATTGCAACTGAAGTCACTCATATTGAAAAATACTTGTGCTTTTTGGTTTTAAGAACTTTTTAAATATATTTACCATAAGTACACATTTCTGAGTACTTGCAAATTAACTCGGTTTTCTTAAGAACCAAAATCACTAGCACCTAAGTAGGATAACAGAAAGATAACTTACTTGAGAAGTGTTATACAGAATTTTCATACCATTAGCATCAATAAATGCTTTTCTTCCCAACTTGATGCTTGTAACACTTTTCAAGCTTTGTAAAATTCCTTTCCGAATGAGCACGTTTCTATGCCGACTATCGTGGCGGTGCCAGTCTACATAAATCGTTAAAAGCACTTGGACATATCCTCTGTCTACAGCTCTCCTGGCATTTGTTCCTTTAATAATAAAATTGAGAAAGGATTTTTTAATGATGGTAGAAAGTTTTAAAATAAAAAATATAGTCTCAATATTATGATGACTTCTTATCCTTTAAGAAAAAATAACCACATATTTAAATATTTTTCTTACAAAATAAACATGACAATTTCCAGAAAGCTTTAAAGCATTTTCCAAAATTTTTCCTGCCTATATATTATTTCATGATTTATAAATGTTACAATTTCTTTACTAGTTGGACACAGTGACACACACCTATAATCCCAGCACTTGGAAGATTAAGGCAAGATTACAAGTTTAATACCAAGAGGGTCTACATAGGGGTACAACTGTCTCAAAAAACAAAAATTTCCTTTACTGAAACAAAGTCTGCATCTTTTTAAAATGTTAATACCAATGAAACTGTCATAGATTTTTTAACTTATGATTAAAATACTGAACTTACACCAGATGGAATTCATAATCCTTTATCCTACTAGCTATTAATATGATTCTGCTAAAAGTTTAATTCTACTACAACCATTGATTCTACTACAAACTCCTATTACAAGCTTTGTCCCTAGTGAAAATAATTGCTCTAAATAACACACAATTGTCCAGATATACACTCCAAATCAATATAAAACTAAAAACCAACTCACAATATGTGAAAAGGAATTAAACGATTAGAAATTAGTTCTTTCTAGTCATTAAAATTTTAATGTAATGAAAACTAAGTTTTCTATGAATGATTAACTTTAATAGAATATGACAGAAATCCACAAATTTGAACTGTTTTATTATTTTTTCAGTTTTAACACCCAAAAGAAAACATTTCACTAATTCCACACCAATGAAATAACATCATCGTGACACACAGAGCCTCCCAGAGTCATGATAGGGGTACAAAAATAAATTTAGTTAAAAAGAATCTCTTGGGGCTAGAGAGATTTCTCAGTGGTTAAGGTGATTGCCTGCAAAGCCTAATGAAAGATTCTCCAGTACCCACATCAAGCCAGATTCACAAAGTGGTATATGCATCTGGAGTTCGCTTGCAGGGCTGGAGGCCCTGGTGTACCCATTCTGTCTGTCTCTCTTCTATCTCACTGTGCTTGCAAATAAATAAAAAATATTTTTTATAAAAGAAACTTAATTTCTTCTGAATCTCAAAGCTACCTATTAAGTGACCCTGGCTATGGTATGGCACCAAAATGATGCTGACCTTAGCTGCCTGAAAGAATCATCATAATTTCCAAATGTGCTTAGATAACCTAAAACAGAACACTGGCATATAAACTTGCTAGCCCCCTTCTAGAACTGGATCTGACATTAGAAACGTAGAAGGAAAATACCAGGGAGAGGATGTTTTCCTATGTGAACACTTTAAACCCTCTATTGTGAATCAGGTGTAGAAGCACATGCCTCTATCACCACATCTGAAAGGCAGAAGCACAAGGACTGAAACGAGTTTGAGGCCAGCTAGGTCTACAAAACAGGACCTTGTCTCAAAAAGCCAAAAGGGAAAAACAATGCAATACAAAGTAGTCATTCAATTGTGAAGATGTAGCTCTATATAGAGTGCCTGTCTAGCATGCATGAAGCCCTGGGTCTGATCTCCAGCATCACATAGTCCAACTGAAGTTTCATGTATTCTAAATGAATATATAATTGTTTATAGCACTTGAAATCTATAAGGCTTTAATTTACTAGATGTGGATATGATTTAGTGAATAGTAATTATGATCAATGTAGCTATTACATACTTTATGTGCTTCTGCCAAAATTCCTGACAGCCTAAACAATATTTACAACAAATGTTAAAACTGCTTATGAAAGATCAAGTAATGAACTTCAATATAATTCAAACACAAGTGCTGAGGCAACCCTTAAAGAAAGTAAACAGAGCTACCCACACTAGAACAATTAAGCAAATCAGAAAAGGAATTTTATACATGTGCTCAGGGTACGAAACTCCCTGTGAGCCTGTCTCTGTCTCTGTCTCTGTCTGTCCTTCTCTCAATCAAAGAAAATTTATTCACCTTACACACTACAGCATCCGACTTACACTCCAACAGAATTTCTGGTTTCTTTACCTTACTCTCTACCATATTTACTTTAGTAGTAAAATTTCTCTTCTTAAGTAAGTGGCTGACCCATCAATAAAGAAAAAAAAAATTTTTTTTTGAGATTCAAGGTCTCATCTAGACTGGCCTTGAAGTAACAGCAATCCTCCTACCTAAGCTTCCTGAGAGACAACAGAAACTTTTAAAAATGTAAGTGAGGATGCTCCAATATTGTCATAGTACATTTAAAAATATGTATGCTGGGCTGGGAAAATAGCTTTGTGCTTAAAAGTACTTGCCTGCCAAGCTTGATGGCCAGGGTTCAATTCTCCAAGTCAAGTCACATGCACAAAGTGGTGCATTTCTCTAGAGTTCATTTGCAGCATCAAGAGGCTTTGGCATGCCCATACACTCTCTATCTTTCTCTCTGTATGTTTTCTTCCAGGTCTCTTTCTTTCTCTCTCCCTCTTTCTCCAGTTCTTTCTCTCACATAAAGAAAAATATTTTTAAAACTATGCAGCCTTCTACTGAATATTCTTTTGCATTGTAAATTTCATTCCATTTAGTGCAAGGGACATAAATATATTAAAATAAACTAGTTTTCACTTACTCTGTGTTACCTTGCCAGTGTAAAGAAGGATTTGCCCACCATTGTCCTTTTAAAAAGGAGAAAAAGAAAGACTCCTCCTTTAAAACTGAGACATCACATTTCAGTCATGTCAGGTTAACAGAACTCTCTTAGATGATTGAAGCTTCTTGGAGTTTTAGATATTACTGAATTAAAATTAATGACTTTGTCATAAGTGAATCTGGAAATTAGTAAGCTTTAACAAAAGTATAAACAGCACTTATATCCATGCCAAATAAAAAGTATATGCCTTTAATAATGTAGGAATTTTGGGGGTTTCAGAGATGGCTCAGTGGTTAAAGGAGCTTGCTTGCAAAGACTGACGGCTCTGGTTCAATTGTACAGAACCCATATAAAGCCAGAGGCATGAAGTGGCTTATATATCTGGAGTTCATCTGCAGTGGAAGGAGGACCCTTACTCTCTGCCTCTCTGTCTCTGTCTCTGTCTTTATCTCTGTCTCTCTAATAAATAAATAATGTAAAATAATAAGAATTCTGGTACATAATAAAGATTATACTCTGATTTATTTCTATTTTGTTATTTTGAGACAGGGTCTTAATATATAACCCTGATTGGTATGAAACGCACTGTGAAGACCAGGATAGACTTGAACTCACAAGCAATCCCCTGCCTCTATCTCCTCAAGTTTTGGGATTACAAGTGTGCACCACCACACACAGAAAGTTCATATTGTAGTCAATTATTTACTAATATTCAAAAATAAAATCTAGCAATTGAAACTTAAGAACAAGGCAATCTCACCCCTGACAGCTTTTGAACAGCTGCCTGTTAAGAAGGCCTATAAAAGCTATCAACACAGTCCTTTAAGAATAAATGTCAAGACTATAATGTTAATTTAATCAGCTGATCATTCAGCAAAGTACTACATATGCTGGCGAAGAGGAAAATAAGTCTTCTAACTGTAGATACTTATTCTTCAAAGGTATCATCTACTCTAACACTTCTGTTCTGAAGATAAAGTGCTTTATTTTATAAGTAAATGAATTAGAACTATAAGTTTACATCAATAGTTTTTTAAAACATTAAAAAATTGAACTGATAGCAGAAACAAAGTTTCTTGATACTAAGTTAAAATCATGTTATGTACAACATAGTTAAGATATTTCTTATAATAAAAATTCCCAATAAATATTATTTTCTTTAAAAATTATGCTCATATGACATTTACTTATTTTTTTCTAATAATTGGGCTTTATGTTTATAACAGTTGATAACAGTAAGTTAGAAAAAGAAACTCCATGTGCTTGAATAATATACCTTCTTTAAAATTACACAAAAAGTCTACATTCCAGTGTAAAGAGCATAGAGAATCAGAGAATTAGAGTCCTCACATCTATTATTGTCAGTATTTAAAAACTTACTTGATTTTAGCAATGCAGCAAGTGTGTCTAAAGCAACCCTGTCAACACAACAAAAAAAACAAACAAAACAACTAGTAAAATGAATCTACAATAATAAATTCATACAATCTTGTCAATATTATCTTGTCTATAATCTACCCCCAATTTTTTATTCTTGCAGCAGCTTCAATTATTTATTATATATCCCTGTATGAATCCCTCCCTTCCACTTAAAATTATATATGAATGTTAAAATACAAAGTCTTCCAAAAATCTTAAAAGAAAATTATCATTGTCTTTATGTCAGAAAGTAGATGAATGATCAGTTCATGTATCTGAATTTGACCATGTGAGAGATCAAAGGAACCATGCTGACGAATCATAAACTCTGGCTTGCAAAAGAATTAAAACAAAAAAGTTTTAGCACAGTCTAATCTCGTAACTACAAAATCTGTAGATATTCTCATAACTTTCTGACATTGAAGTTTTTCAATACTATCAGGCTAGAATCCTCAAATTTAAGGTGATAACTGCTGTAAAACACTTTGGAACTTTGAAGTTTGGGAGAAGAATGGATCCTCAAAATCTGTCAGTTCAGAGGCACCAAAAAGAATAGAAAACCTAGTTATCGTCTCAAAAGTTCTTATTCGCCTTACAGACAAGGAAATGGATACATATTTCCTCTTCAACATACTTACACACAGTGAAATCACTTAGCATTAATTAGATTTAAAAATACATATAATGGGGCTGGAAAGATGTCTCAGTGGTCAAGGCACTTGCCTGCAAAGGCTAAGGACCCAGGTTCAATTTCCCAGTACTCACATAAAGCCAGAGGCACAAGGTGGCATATGTCTGGTGTTTGTGCACCCACTGTCTGTCTGTCTGTCTGTCTGTCTGTCTGTCTGTCTCTCTCTCTCTCTCTCTCTCTCTCTCTTTCTCCTCTCCTCTCTTACTCTCGCTCATAAATAAATCTTTTTAAAATACATATATCTATCACTGTGGAAAACCTATAACTCAAGTAGTTTTTTTTTTAAATGAGTTAAAATGGTACTTAGCTTTCAATGAATTAACAAATGTAAGCATAGGTATATACTACAGTATCTTCTTGTAATTATAAATAATGTACATTAAAAATGTTTTATCAGAGAAGTATTTTACTCACCAGTATCTGTTGAATGCCTGCCTACTAGACACTTAGAGTAATGAGTTCTTTATGGTATGAAAACAGAAACAAATATCTCTTCTACAGATTTTACAATCTACATTATGTAATAGAATGTACACATCCATGAAAAACTGCTATATGAGCTAAGATAAAAATATTTGGGTTAAGGAAGAAGCAGAGAAACAATATGTAGAAAAAAATTAAGAGCATAGTTGACTACAAGGTTTAAGAACAATATTGACCAGTATACTACACAAACTAAAATAATAATAATTCATGACTACTCACAAAGTAAATGCTTTAAGTATGCCCACAAACAGAAAGTTCTTTTTTAATATTTATTTGAGAGAGAAAGGGTACAAAAGAGATCATGGTCATGATAACAGGGCCCCTTGCCAATGCAAACAAACTCCA
The DNA here is from genome assembly GCA_004024765.1 of Zapus hudsonius. Taxonomy (NCBI): domain Eukaryota; kingdom Metazoa; phylum Chordata; class Mammalia; order Rodentia; family Dipodidae; genus Zapus; species Zapus hudsonius. The sequence goes on along the minus strand of PVHP010013948.1, from coordinate 18,502 downwards.
GACACCTGGCACTTTCTGTATCTGGCTTTACATGTTTCTGAGAAATTGAACCCAGGTTTTCAGGCTCTGCAAGCAAGCACCCTTAACCACTGTGCCATTTTCCCAGCCCAAGAGAAAGTTCTTAATAGTTACACTTTGGTTTGACATATAACAAATGTGTAAACCCTACTTGACAATTACTGCTCATAAAAATGAAAGAAATGTATTTAAAATACATATAAACAAGTGCTTTTAAAAATATTTCAGGGAGCTGGAGAGATAACTTAGTGGTTAAGATGCTTACTTGCAAAGCCTAAGGACCCAGGTTTCATTCCCCAGTACCCATGTATAGCCAGATGCACAAAGTGACGCGTGCATCTGCAGTTTGTTTGCAGTGGCTAAAAGCGCTGGTACGCCCATTCTCTTGGTGTCTCTCTCTCTCTCTCTCTCTCTCTCTCTCTCTCTCTCTCTCTCTCTCTCTCTCTCTCTCTCTCTCTCTTCTTGCAAATAAATAAAGTTTTTAAAAAATATTTGAGCATTTAAAAAATATTTGTGGAGAGATTCCTCAGTGGTTAAGGTGCTTGCCTTTAAAGCCTAATGACCAGGGATTGATTCCCTAGGACCCATGTAAAGCCAGAATCACAATGCATCTACAGTTTGTTTCCAGTGGCTAGAAGCCCTGTTATGCCCATTCTCTCTTTCTGTCTCTCTTCTTTAGCTCTCTGCTTACAAAAAAATAAATAAAAATTTAAATTAAATAAAATTAAAATATTTGAAATTCATACCTGAAACTTTCTCAAAACAATGTCAAATTGCTGGTTATATTGAACAGCAAATGAACATTATGAAATTATAAAATGAATTTTCATTGCCTTGAATGGGTCATGAATGAGAACTTTATCAAATTTTATTTAATTTTTTTATTTATTTTCAGAGAGAATGGGTGTGCCAGGGCCTCTTGCCACTGAAAACAAACACCAGATGCATGTGCCCTTTTGTGCATTTAGCTTACATTTATACTGGGAATTGAACCTGGGCCAGAAGGTTTTGTAAGTGCCTTTAACCTCTGAGCCATCTCCCAAGCTCTGTTTGTCATACTTTATAGTTGTATAATAAAATGCACAAAAGACTGTCAAACTTTCAGAATATCCTCAAAATAATGATGAATAAAGACAACATTAAGAATGGTCAAAACTAATTCCACCAACAAGCTATGGAATGATGGCTGACATCCTGGGAAAAGATGAACCAACCCTGGCCTATCATATAGGCCCCAAATGAAACCTATGAGAAAGGGATGAGAAAAACAAGAGACCTATCACCACAGCAAGTCAGATAACCCAGGAAAGATCAATGGAGACAGACACCAACGATATCCAACACAACCCAAAGCAGTAGTCCAGAGACACTTAAGACTTCAACAATAAAGCAGACTTAAAACTCACCCACCATGACTCAGGGAACTGAGCAGAAGAGGGGATGGAAAGATTGTAAGAGCCATGATGGGGGAGAATATCCAGAGAGACATTACCCCCCCCCAGCAACAACACACAAAGGGGGAGGGGGGACTGGCTACCTCTAGAGCAATTCATAACCACCTACCCCATGGATTGATCCAGTATCTAGTATGCCCACCAAGGAGGATCCCCAGTGGATTGGGGACAGGAAGGAGGGAAATAGGGTTACCATCATAAAACTTGCTCATACAATGTATCTATTATAGATATTTAATAAATAAAAAATAGAATGGTCAAAACTAAACAAATTGTCTAAATCAAGCAGGTCTTTCTAAACACTAAGCAGAAAATGAAAACTGTTGGGCAAAACCTGATACATTTCAGAACCTGTTAGAGATACTTGTGCACAGTAGTTAGTATACTAGGAACCTTTCTCCTGGATAGCAGTATACAAGTTATAACCCCCAATCAAGGGAGGCAACTAAGTTGGACCAGACTGATATGCCCAGTAAAAGGTCTTAATCCTAAAATCACTGGCACTGGCTTGGAAACCCAGGACCAGAACTGGGACGGACACACACACACACACACACACACACACACACACACACACGAGTAGTTAGCCAGGGAGACCCATGCAGTCCCCAAAGCAATGCAGGCCATTTCCAAGCACTTGGTTACCCCAAGGGAAATAAAAGGCAAGACCCTATTGCTGAAGACACCACAGGCTGCAGTCTCAGGACAAGAGACTACAATGGAACTGAGAAAAAGCCAATCCTCTCCCAGAAAACCCTCATGGGTACTGTTTTTGAGGTTAAAATAACACTGGACAGTTGTGTGCCTCTGTGTCCTCCCTTCCCTTTAAGAGTCAGTGGTCATTCTGTCTTTTGCACATCAGGCAGGAACCTTACAAAAATCAGGCTACAGTTCTGCCAAGTCATGCTTCTGGAAATGCCCACACAATACGACAAGTTTTCCTTTTTGACCCTGAGTAGTTTTTGGTTTGTTTTTTTGTTTTTGTTTTTGTTTTTTTCTGGTTTTTGGTTTTTGGAAGGAGGGTCTCACTCTAGCCCAGGCTAACCTGACCTGGAATCCTGGAATTCAATATGTAGTCTCAGGATAGCCTTTGAACTCACAACAATCCTCCAACCTCTGACTCACAAGTGCTGGGATTTAAGGTGTGTGCCACCAGGCCCAGCTTAATTTTTTTTTAATGAGAACTTTATATGGGAAGTGGCTCTCTTATCTTTCAAACAGACATGACACTAAGATTTGCTAGTCACAGGTGAGGAGTCAGAGCTACCCAGACCTTCTAGAAGAAGAGAAGGAGTTAGAGCACAGTCACTGAAGGATTTCCAGAGCCTGAGGGTCCTGGGTAGTTGAACAGTGGAGGCCCAGCAGCTGTAGCCTCTGGGCTTTATGGTCTAGGCACACCTCACTGTCTAGTCAGGGTTCTCAGTGTCCTTTGCTAGAAAAGAAAGCACTTCCTAACAGCTGAGCATTCTGCCCAGTCAGCATTTGTGCCTGCCTGACCTTTCAACAGATCTTGAGTGGGAGGATTATACTGGCCATACTTCTCACATGGTAGCCCTGGTTGACTTGTTAAAAGATCTTTCTGGTTTTATACCTCAAATAATAACGTGTATTATTTTCCACATCATTCAATTTTTACGTGGCTCTAGGAATGTTATATTCTAAAGCCATGTCCATGAAGCACAGCAGTTCTATAGATCAGGCATATTTTGAACTTAAGATAGAGAAACCCATGATTTTGTAAGATTTATATATTTAAAAATTGCATGAAAGGCAGGAAAAAAAGAAAAATAACTAAAACTGATATACAATAGTATTGTAGTAGAAAAAATCAAAACAACTACTATAGCTGTACTCCATGTGTGCAAAGCAAAGAAAGATGTAGCATGTTAATTAAGGAAGAGCAAGTTTTCTTTCCAAAGTTAAACATAAAGTGAACAGTCAATCTAGCCACTCTATTCCTACGCATCTACAACAGAAATGAAAACATACAACTATATAAAATCTTATAAACAGTCACAGTAGCTTTATATGTAACAGTCCCAAACTGGAAAATGTTAATGTCTATCGAGAAATGAGTAAATAAATTATGATAATTACATATCCATATAACTGTAAGCACTACTCAATAATTACAAAGAATAAATGGCACATGTAGCAACTTAGATCCCATCTATACACAGCTCCTAGCATGCAAATCAATCTATGCTGAACAGGAAACATGGTCATAACTGCCCAGACCAAAGGGAGGGCACGTGAAATACCAAGCAGAACAACAAAGCATCACAGGATAATGCCTATTCATCATCGTGACAGTACGATGGCTGAATGAGAACTTCAAGTGTCACAGGACCACATGATGATCCCCATGGGCTCTAGAACCTTCATCTCTATGGGCCTCTTCCACCCAATACACAGATATGTGTGTGCCATTTACATCTTATAACTGTATTAGAATAAAGAAAAATGTAGAATACCATGGTTGAAGAGATCATTTCTATACTTTATTAAAGAAAAACATAGTAATAATAAAATTTTCTTAATCTAACAATTCACAATTCACTTTCTCTTCAGATTTTAAAAGAAATTAAAATATCACGCATAGTGAGCCTTCACAATTGTGCCCACTAAACCTAAAAATAATAAGTTATTCTAGCATGTGTCAATTCTTACCAAACTGTACATTCTGTGTACAATTTTTTTATATCAGAACAGTATTTTAGGCAATCAGACGTAATACAAGAGAACAAAGTAAATTCATCTTTGTGCATGTGAAGGTAACAAATGAAATAAACATGGTAAAATGTGGGGCTAGGGATATGGTTCATGGTTAAAAGTAGTTGCCCAGGTTCAATTCCACAGCCACCGACATAAAAAATGTCTCAAGCCAGGTGTGGTGGTGCACGCCTTTAGTCCCAGTACTCAGGAGGCGGAGGTAGGAGAATTGCTGTGAGTTCAAGGCCACCCTGAGACTACATAGTGAATTCCAGGTCAGCCTGGACTAGAGTGAGACTCTACCTCGAAAAACCAAAAAAAAAAAAAAAAAAAGTCTCAAATGTCTGGCATTCTGTTTGCAGTAGCAAGAGACCCTGACACATACATACACATAAATTGATTTTTAAAAAAATTTAAAGGTGCTATTTTGGCAATTGATGAATATAGTTTATAATTAACATAATTATGACACGGTGCCCATTCTCTCTCTCCATGCAAATAAATAAAATAGTTTTTTAAATACTAAATATAATTTAACTGTAATTGTTTTCATATTCTGAAATTTAAAAAACTATGAAGCCAGAAGCCAGGTGTGGTGGTGCATGCCTTTAATCCCACCACTCAGGAGGTGGAAGTAGGTGGATTCCCATAAATTACAGATCAGCCTGTGATAGAGACCCTTCAGAGAGAGAGAGAGAGAGAGAGAGAGAGACCTATGAATAGGGCAGGGAAAAAAATTACTAGGTAAATCACAAGCCAAGTAAGCATGAGGACTTGAGTTTGGATTGCCAGAACCCGCTTACATGCTGGGACTGGTGCTACATGGTTATAATCCCAGCACCCTGAAGGCAGAAATAGGCAGATTATTTGTGGCAAACTGACTAGCCAAATCAGTAAACTCTGAGTTCAGTGATCCTAGCTCAGTAAACACAACGTCAATCTCTAAGCTCCAATGAGCAAACACACACAACACACACACACACACACACACACACACACACATGTACCTACATCCATACAAACATAAAAAAGATTGGGGGGGCAGTTTCCAGGTAGGGTATCACTCTAGTCCAGGATGACCTGGAACTCACTCTGTAGTCACAGGTTGGCCTCGAACTCACAGAGAACCTCCTACCTTTGTTTCCCAAGTGCTGGGATTAAAGGCATGCTCCACCATGCCTAGCCAAGGATTTTTTTTTAATGTGTGTATGCACTATGGCTTCTTATAACTGTGAACAAATGCCAGATGCTGACACTACCTTAATTTTTTTCTTTAAGCTGTGGAGATAGCTAAGCAATTAAAGGAACTTGCTTACAAAGCATGCCGGCCTGGGTTTGATTCCCCAGGACCCAAGTAAAGCCAGACAAAGTAAAGCATATAGCTAAAGCTTTTTTGCAATAGCAAGATGACTTGGCAAGCCCATTCATATTCATTCATTCATTCATATTCTCTCTCTCTCTCTCTCTCTCTACCTCTGCTTACACATAAACATTAAAAATTTTCTTTACAAAAAAAAAAAGTTTTTTAGGGCTGGAGAAATGGCTCAGTGGCGAAAGTGTATGCCTGCAAGGCATAATGACCTGGGCTCAAATCCCCAGCACCCACATAAAACCAAATGCACAAAGTAGTGCATGCATCTGGAGTTTGTTTACAATGGGTAGAGGCCCTGGTGCACACATACTTTCTCTATGTCTCTCTGTATCACTCTGCTTGCAAAAAAATAAGTAAAATATATTTTTAAAGGCCCAGACTTAGGAGGCTGAGATAAGAGAATCACTATAAGTTCAAAGCTAGCCTGGACTTTAAAGTGAGTCCCAGGTCTGCCTAGACTAGAGTAAGATCCTGCCTCAAAGAACAAAAGACCTATAAATGAATAATATATATATATATATATATATATATATATATATATATATATACACACACACAGACATATCTCATAAAGAAAAAAGAGAAAAAGACTGGCATGATTTGGGCAAAATACATATATATAATTTTTAGACATACTTAGATAATCATGAGGATGAGGAGGTAGTCATTAAATACTGCAAATTTAGGTGAGGACTATAGTGGCACTAGATAAATGCTTCTGGATGGCACTATAAATGTTCTCATTTCATCTTTACAATGTTTATGAATTCTATAAACAATATATTTAATATTTTTAATTTTGCTATATTTTTTAATTAACCTTTTTATTTATTTATTTGAGAGAGAGACAGAAAGAAAGAAGCAGAGAGTATGAGAGTGACAGGGCCACTTGCCACTGCAAATGAACTCCAAACACATGTACCATTTTGTGCATCAGGCTTTATGTGGTGATGAAGAATTAAACCCAGGCCATCGGGCTTCATAAGTAAGTGCCTTTAGATGCTGAGCCATCTCTACAGTCCCAAGACAAAACTTTTATTTAAGAATGTATCATAGGACTGGACAGATGACTCAGCAGTTAAAAGATGCTTGCTTACAAAGCCTAATGGCCTGGATTTGATTCACCAGTACCTAGGTAAAGCCAGATGCACAAAGTGGAGCATTCACCTGGAGTTCATTTGCAGTGATAGGATGCCTTGGTATGCCCATATTCTCTCTCTCTCTCTCTCTCTCTCTCTCTCTCTCTATATATATATATATATATATATATATATATATATATATATATATGTATATATTATGCCTCTTTCTATCTCTATCTCAAATAAATGAATAAAATTTAAAAATGTTTTTAAAAAAGAAAATATAACAAAAATCCCTATGTAAGAACTAAGAAAGGACTATAGATACAACTAAATTCAACCTGATCACTGTATATATGAATAGAATGAGGCCTAGAATAACAAAGGATATACTTCAATTTACATTGAAAACATTTACTCACTTCATAAGGCCCAAATTCTTCTTACTAAATGGTCCAATGATTTTAAACATCAGTTCCACAATTCCGTTTTTTCCTAAAGATACTGAATTCACAGCTGAAAAGGTGAGGGAAAAAAAGTGCAAAATGACTTGAAAACTCCAAAAGCTAATGTATAAAGCCAAAAACATACTTGAGCTTTTAGCAAAAGTAAACATAAATTACTCTAAAGATGTAATAATTTATCATTCATTTGTTTTTGCTTTGTTTCTACAGAAAGCTGCAGGGAAATTTGGAAGCAACTTACACAACAGAAAGAGTCAGTATATGACGGTGTGGTGGTATACTCCTTAAATCCCAGCACTCGGGAGGTAGGAGGATCACTGTGAGTTTTAAAGCCAGCCTGGAACTAAAGAGTGAGTTCCAGGTCAGCCTGAGCTAGAGTGAGACCCCTACCTCAAAAAAGAAAAAGAAAAGGAAGAATCATTATAAAAAGACAATCAAACTGCTCCATTCTTTTCTTCAATGGACTTAGTGAATGTAGTGAAAAGACAAGAATAAATACTCTGCTCTAAGAAAATTTGGTATGCAAACTACCTTCTAAATATTTTAAAACTTATACACTGTTTTATGCCACTGAGGAGTCCCTAATTCAAGGTAAGCATATTGGGTGAAAATTACACCAGGACCTATTTTTTACCAAAGGAACTGGAGTTAAACAATAGATGGTTCTGGAATATGGCTGGCTAGAGGCAGAGGTAACAAGAATGAGAACTTTAAAACAATGAAAGAACATCATGGGTATAAGCAATTGCACATAGTTCAAGCATGCCACTAAGAGACAAAGGCAAACAAATAGGAAAGTGAGAAAAGAACTAAGAAAGAACCCACGAAAGGCTTAGAAAGTTCATTCTTTCAGCAATAAAGAATTGACCAAAAAGGACAGCAAATCAGATATGCATTATAAACAGGTCAGAATTCAGAATACATTGACCTATTTTAGGGTACAGCCCTCAAAATTTGTAGAATTTGTAGAACAGAATTTGTAGAAGAGAAAATCTTGCAATTTTCCTCTCCAAGAGTGGGCACACTGCTTCTAGGAGCAGAGCCTGGGAAATAGAACTAACTCTTGGGATACTCGAATGGGCTACCAGCAGTCTGAGGAAAAAAAAAGAAGCTGAAGAGTTTAGTTTAAGCCATTATAAAACCTGCTGCATTTGCTATAACCCCTGCTCTGAAAGTATAGCTTCCTCTGCAGATATGTACTCATAGGTATTTTTATTGAATAGCCAAAAACCAGTAATACTTTCAACTTTGGATAATCCTTAATCATTTGTCAAAGGAAGGGATTCAGGGGTATGACCTCTTGGACTCAACTGTTCTATAACATGCATAGAGCCTGATCACAAATGTAATTACATTAAGCCCACATTTTGTCTTCAATAGATCTGTGGGGCACTTAGTTACTGACCTTTGGTCTTTAACATTAAGGTCAGCACTTTTCAAACAAGTACACTTATTATAAATTGAAAGAAGAGCCAGGCCACTGAGGAAATTGGGCTAAGAGTATAGCTTAAGATCAGTCAGCAGCTCTAAACACTGCTTGTCGATATTGGTTATCTGTGCTGTTCAGGCCAAAGGAACACAAGGCAGAGGAAACCTACTCACATTGTTTTAAGTAGGTGTCATGGTTTGATACAGGTGTCCCCCACAAACAAATGAATGTGTTCTAATAGATCGATCCTCAGCTGATGGCAGTTTGGGTTTTACAACCTCGATGAAGCTGTGTTGTTGGGGGCAGGCTTATGGGGTTATAAGCCAGCTTCCCCTTGCCAGTGTTTGGCACACCTTCCTGCTGCTGTTTGCAGTGCTGTGGCGGAGGTGATGTCCAGCCCTCTGCTCATGCCATCGTTTTCCCTGCCAGGATGGAGTCTCCCCTTGAGTCCGTAAGCCAAAATAAACCCATTCCTCTACAAGCCACTTTTGTTTGGGTTCTTTCTGCGCAGCAACAAGAAAGCTGACTGCAACAGTAGGTGAATTACATAGTTGTAAGATTAACTTCAGGGAAAGTTACAAATGATAAATTCAACACATCAAAGGAGTAATATCTGGAAAGTTACTTGTAAGGTCCATAAGAAATATTACCACAGTTCTTTCCCATGTTCATTCCCATATTTCATTCTTATAGTTCATTACCACAATACATTACTGTCTTTGTGCAGATTTCTGACATTGATTTCCTTGATTATCTAATTCATTCATTTCCTTACATCCTTTTTTATTATCTAGTTATTTATTAAGTGTTCAAAGCTATTTTGCAAAGCAATTTCAGGTTCTTCAACCCCTGTGACTTTCAGTCAGAAAGTACAAATGAAATGTTTACCTCCTGGATTTGGGACCTAATATGGCTGAGTATATCTGGGGAAACATTTTGCCTGAGATCATCTGTAATCGCTCTTCTCTCTAGCATATTCAGAAGCTCCAGTAATATTCCTTTTCTTGTCTGCTACTCCCTACTGACTGCTAAAGATAATTAACCCCAGTTGATGATACAGCTCCCCTTTCATCTGTGAAAACCGAGACAGAGGCATTTTCCCAGTTGACAATGCCCTCATATTCCTCTACCTGCAGTTTTTCCCAAGCTGCCTACTCCTCACGTCCATCCTTTACAAAGAAAGGGAACTGGTGAGAATTCGCAGGTTTTTGTCACCTCACCTACTCCTGGTCCAAATCACTTATATGGAGTTGAAGCTAAGAATTCTGAGCCATATGAAATCTCTATCCTTTTTTACAAATTTTAGAGGATTGTAGAGTTCGGACAGTTTAAAGCCTTCATTAAGTGTCACTTTAAACAATGAGTAAATGACAGCCACTCTGAAATACTCACAGTTAGCAGAGTATACTCGTAAAAGCTGAAGACAAGGTAAAACTAAGCGATAGTTCTGCAAGTGCTGTTTCACCAAATTCAGCGTTATGTTCAAAGCCCCGTTGATTCTAGCTTTCACTCCGAATTTTTTATCTGTTTCAAAAAATAATAATTAACTCACACCAAACATTTAAATAAAATGAAGTCAAAAAGCAATGATAGGCTAGAGATATAGCTCAGTGACAGAGTGTTTGCCTAGCATGTGTAAAGTCAGGGGAGTTTTATCCCTAACACACACACACACACACACACACACACACACACACAAAGACATTTTAAATTCATGTTTGGGGGCTGAGAGATAGCTCAGGAGTTAAAGGTGCTAGCTTGGGGTTGGAGCGATGGCTCAGCAGTTAAGGCACTTGCCTGAAAAGCCTAAACAATCTGGTTTGATTCCCCAGTACCCACATAAAGCCAGATGCACAGAGTGGCACATACATCTGGAGTTCATTTGCAGCAACTCGAGGCCCTGCTGTGCCTTCTCTGTCTGTATCTCTTCTCTCTCTACTTTCAAATAGATAAATAATTAAAACTATTTTAAAGGTGCTTTCTTGCAAAGCCTGATGGCCCAGGTTCAATTCCCTTGTAAAGCCAGATACGCAAAGAGGCACATGCATCTGGAGTTATTTGCAGTGGCAGGAGGCCCTGTCTCACACCCATGCTCACTCTCTCTCAAATAAATTTTAAAAAATACTTTTGGGCTGGAGAGATAGCTCAGCAGTTAAGATACTTGCCTGCAAAGCCTAATGACTCAGATAAATTTCCAAGTTCCCACGTGAAGCCAAATGCACAAAGTGGTACATGCATCTGTAGTTCCTCTACAGTGGCTAAAGGCCCTGGCATGCCCAAACTGTCTATGTCTCCCCCCCCACCGCCATTTTTCTCTCTGTGTGTGATTATATCTCTCTGCTTACAAATAAATAAATATTTTTTTAAATTTAAATATGTTTATTTGCAAGTAGAAAAAGAGAGAAAGAAGCAGATAGAGAGAAAATGGGCACACCAGGGCCTCCAGCCACTGCAAACTAATTCCAGATGCATGTGCCACTTTGTGCATATGGTTTTATGTGGGTACTGGGGAATAAAGCCCAGGTCATTAGGCTTTGCAGGCAAGTGCCTAACTGTTAAGCCATCTCTCCAGTCCCCAAAAAATATTTTAAAAAATAAATTCATATTATGGATTCATTTCAAGTGAGAAGCTGAAGTAACTAAATTGTAATCATTTTGAATGGCTTCTTATAATCCCTTATGGGCCTAATACATTTGACTCACAGCTTATAGTACTCCAAGAGCAGAGAGGACAGTAAAGCGGGGGTGGAACCTAGAAGAACTTAATACTCAGGCTCCTTATAAAAGGCAGAACTTTACAAATCTACTATACAGTAAGTGTGTCTAGTTTAATACATCTCCAAGAATAGTTAAGAGCAAAAAATCTAAATGTCCATTTCCAATATTCCTTAAAATGAGGCATTCATTCAGATATACATAAAATATAAATTAACAAAAACAAACAGCTTATATATAGAAAATAATGTGGCTAATATAAAAAATTTTCTAAGGAAATATAAGCATTAGCATGATAATTCAATGCATATTTATAGCGCTAACGATCAAATAAGGGTACTTAACATTTCCATCTCCTTGAAATTTTCATTTCAACTTTTGATTAGCACAATAACTGTACATATTTCTAAAATACCAGGTCACACACACACACACACACAACACACACACACGTGTACAAGTCAAGGTATTTGACATTTCCATCTCCTTAATAGTGCTTTCTGTTTGGGAAAAAAAAAGTTGTTCTGGATTTTTATTCTCACAAAAACATTAAAACAAGAAAAAAATATATCCCAAGACCTTAAAAATATAAAGACTTTTAAAAAAGAAAATAAACAGGACCAGCAGAGGTAAGTCATAAACAACAGACATTTTAAGTAAAAAGAATTAAATATTTCTAGCCAGGAACAGTGGCCCACACTTGTAGACTCAGCACTCAGATCTCCATGAGTTTAAAGTCAGCTTGCAATACAAAGTGAGTGCAGGGCAACCTAGGCTACAGAGTGAGCCCTGTCACAAAAAAAAAAAGAATTCAATATTACCAAAGAAAAATTACTTTCACTTCACGATAAAAATAAAAATCAATCAAGAAATGACTGTACAATGAATGTCCTTGAATGACACAGAAGTAGAAAACTAGTACAAAGTAAAAGACACAGCACAAATGTAAGATCATGTAATAATAGTGACCTATGAACTAAAGTGTAAATTAAAGAAATACATATGTGTGTTAATCAGTATTCTAATTTCATAAAAAGTAAAAAGTGGCACCTGGTTCTGCTTAAGAGTAGGAAGCATGTGATATTTTCCCTAAAGTTTTGTTTTGTGGGGAGGAGTTGTTTGTTTGATTGGGTTTTTTATCATTGTTTGGAGGGGAACAGAGCTCCTTTGGCTCCTTTCTCAGAAACACTTCTTGCCCTTTTCACCAAGCATCTTAATAAGCAATGACAATGTCTTTCATGGACATGAGGAAGTTAAGTAAAAAGCCAGTCTCACATAGCTGAAAGATAATAAACATTTTAGTGATAAGAGTCTGTGCATGGGCACAGCTGACTCCCCTCCGCAGGCATTGAGGGGCTGCATCTCCTCAGGAGCAGCACTCACTCATGACCCGTGCCCATCAGAGCCAGGGTGGGGGGAGGGGTTGTTTTTTAATTTTTAGGTGAATGAGGAAGAACAAGTTTCTTAGTGCTGAAAGAGGTTAACAGATACTGTTATAACTAATTATGAATGCCCTAGGTGCTCCAGGAACTCCTGCTAATTGCAAGCCAACTCCAGATGCATGCCCCACTTCATGCATCTGAATTTACGTGGGTACTGGAAAATTGAAGATTTGCAAGCACCTTTAACTGCTGGGCCATCTTTCCAGATCCATTCTTACATTTTTGATCAAACACTGTAGCCAGACACACAACAAGGGCAAACTTTTTTATTTTAAGGTGGGGTTTCATTCTAGCCCAAAGTGACCTGGAACTAACTTTGATCCTCCTATCTCAGCCTCCTAAGTACTTATACTCAAGGCATGAGCCAACACCCCTAGCTTAGGTAAAACTTTCTAAAACAAAATCTTGAGCTTAAGGAGTCAGTTTAATCTTGTGCAAGTAGATAACTAAACAATGAATTTATTTTTCATCAAAGAATAAGAAATTTTCTGCTACCCTAACCTGAAACATCTTCTTCATTATTCCTCCACTCTTTTTAATATAATATATTTTTGAGAATTCTACATGTCTTTCTGTTGTAATAGTCTTTTCATGTAATAGTTTTTCATGTCTATTTTGGCTTTCATGACTGAATGTAAGGCTTCCTGAGAACTGAGAAAGTGCAGCACAAATACGACTACAGAGAAAAGCAATGGTAATTCACTTCCATATTCTTTCAGATACTCCTGTCCACATTCCCTCCTTCCAACCTCAACAAGCACATATCATGCATATTCTTTACACACATAAGCAAATACATAAATACATGGAAACACACCAGAGATTCAGACTGATTTTCATCCCTTTCTTACCACATTCAATACAATTCTTTATGAATTTTTGATCCTCAATTCCTGAAGCTTATTATTTAATTGTAAAAAAAATTCAACTACTAAAACCATTTAGATTTCAAAAACTGAGCACTTTCAAATCAAAAAGAATCAAAATTATGGGCTGGAGAGATGGCTGAGCAGTTAAGGCACTTGCCTGTAAAGCCTAAGGACCAAGTTCACTTCCCCAGTACCCACATAAAGTCAGATTCATAAAATGGCACATGCATCTGAAATTTATTTGCAGCTGTTGGAGGCCCTGATGTACCCATTCTCTCTCTCTCTCTCTCTCTCTCTCTCTCTCTCTCTCTCTCTCTCTCTCTCTCTCTCTAAATATATATATATATATATATATATATATATATATATATCTTGGCTTACAAAAAAAATAAATAAAAATATTTTTAAAAAAGAATCAAAGTTATGAAAATGGCTCTAGATTCAGAAGAGATATAATAAAACTCTCCTTACCTTTTGGTCCAATCTTTGCAAGAATAGAATGAATCTGTATCATCACCTCCTCATATGGGGGAGAGTCTTTGCTGGCACTCATAAGCAGTTGTAACAGTATCTGTGAACCTCCTTTAGCTACTAAGAAACTTGCTCTTCGACCTCCACCTAAAAATTAACAATATATATATATAAATATATATATATATGCCCTAGGTGCTTCATATATATGGTTTATAGACACATACATATATATACACACACAAAGCAAATCTTTCCATAGTATGTACCAAACTTTTTTATCATTTGAGAAATCTTAAAATGATGATTTCTGAAACCAAACAAATGCTATCAAAATCATATTTTGTTTTTGTTTTGGTGACAGGGTCTCATATGTACTCCAGGCTCGCCTTAAACTTGAGATCCTCCTGCCCCAGCCTCCCAAATGCTAGGATTATAAGCATGTACCACTATGCTCAGCTCATTTCATTTGGTCTCATATATTTACAAAGTAGCACACACACAAAAAAAAATACAAGTGATGCCAAAATTCTAGGTTCCAGGCACTACAGAAGCCTAGGTTACTGTGAGGAACCTGTGAATACATCAGAAACAAAGCAACAAGAGCGTGACATTTCTGCTTCTCAAGTCTATAGTCAGCCACTCAACCAGTACCTGGTATATCTATATAAAGTACACAGGAAATGTTGCTGGTCACTTTTAAAAAGAAACTAGAACAGGTAACAAAAACTTACCAGTAGACACCAGCTCAGTAAAAATGCTTAAGATATTAATTGTAGTTTGAAGATCATTTCTGCTCTGAAACAAAGAGTTTATTTACATTAATAAAACATTGTATATCTGTGACTCCCAAAGGTTTTGAATCTGTGGAGAACTACCTGATTTAACAAATAACCTTTCCATGTTCTAGGCATAAATGTATTCAGATTTCCACTAATTTCTTATTATTTCAATATTTTCCTCTTACCTATAGGAAAACTATAAATCATTTAAGCTATAATTTTCTTAGTATCAATATTACCCAAAAGGTATTGACTCGTCATTTGAATTCCTCCTTAAGTAAAAGTGTCAACATAGAAACAGCACTAGAAGCAGGCATGGAGACAATGCTTATTCCTCCAGTTACTCAGGAGGCTGAGGCAAGAGGATCACTTGAGCCCCTGCATTCAGGATCATATTGGGCAATATAATAAGTCAACCCTTGTGTTTCAAACAAGCAAAAAGAAAAAAAGCCACTTCACACTCATCTCAGAAATCAATCATTTTGAGACTATTGCATATTCTTTCAAAAATAACACATATAAAATACATAAAAGAAATTTATGGGCAGAAGAGATGTCTCAGTGGCTAAAGATGGCCCAGGTTGGATTCTACAGCACCGACATAAAGCAAAAAAAAAGTGGCAAATGCATCTGGAGTTCATTTGCAATGGCAAGAGACCCTGCCACACACATATTCGTTCATTCTTTCTCTAATTTTTTTAAAAAACTCATAACATTTGTGTACACACAGATTTGTTTCTCCACAAAGTACTGTCATATATATCACATGTCATATTAGCATCTTAAGTATCAATGCATTAAGGTCTTTATTCTTCTTAAAGGATATAACATACATTCCATATACAGCCATTACATTTTCTATATTATCAGTTACCACCCATAAGGTATTTATATATTTTTTTAATATTTTGCTACTTAAAAATTGTAACACATGGAGCTGGGGAGATGATTCAGTGGTTAAAGGTGCTTTCTTGCAAAGCATACCACCCAGGGTTCAATTCCCTAGCCACTCACACAAAGCCAGATTTGTTTGCACAGCAAGACACTGGCATGCCCATATACATACATACATACATACATACATACATACATAAGCATACACGCATTTGCATGCTCATGTGCAAATAAATAAATTGCAACACATAAGTTATATGTATTTATATGTAATAAAAATGGTTTCTGTATGTAAAATAAAATTACTAGAATTTTTAAGTCAAAGAATAAGGGCATTTGTTTTGATACTGATTTTTTTTTTTTTTTGAGGTAGGTTTTAACTGTAGCCCAGGCTGGCCTGAACTTACAGCTATCCTCCTAACTGTGCCTCCAGAGTACTGGGATTAAAGGTGTACAACACCACACTAGGCTTTTGATGCTGAGTTTGACAAATATTACCAACCTGCTCCACTTACACCCCCATCAGTTTCACAGAAGAATATTTCCCAATGCTTAAACAACCAATAATAAGTGGGGAAAAAATTCCTCACCAATTTGTAGATTTTTATACATCATGTAAATTATGTAATAGTTTTTTTCTTAACGTAGGGTTTCTTACATGCACTCTTGCTAACGGAGCTTAACAACCTATTCTTTCATATCTTTTTTTTATAATTGGGAAAATTTTACTTATTCTATGATCATTATTTTAAAATTTCTCCCCTTATTTTCTATACTATTATGACTTCATTTTCAATGCTTAACTCTTTATCTGATGTGGAATTTACTTTGGTGTAAAATAAAGGAAGAATTCAGATGGCTACCAATTTGTCACAGCTTCGCTTATTAAGCAATCCTTATATTCCTCACTAAAATGCCACCTTTATGAAATACTACTACATTCCCATAAGCATTTTAATTTGTTTTTAGATGTTTATAATATAAAACAAGATTTATATTTTTACTTATTTTCAAGGAGAGAAAGAGAAAGACAGAGAGAGAGAAAGACAGAGAAAGAGAGAGAGAGAGAGAGAGAGAGAGAGAGAGAGAGAGAATGAATGGGTATGCCAGGGCCTCTTGTCACTGTAAATGAACTCTATATGTATGCACCACTCTGTGCATCTGATGTTACATGGATACTTGGGAATCGAACCCAGGCAGTCAAGCTTTGCAAACTAATGCCTTAACCATTAGCCATCTCTCCCACACAAAACAAACTTTAAATCACTGGGGTGTTTTTTTAAATCACTGGGTTTTATGGTTTTTTTAAAAGTTGTATTTCATGTATGCATGTGCATACAAATGTGTGTGTTTATTCCAATATTCCTCCCTATCACAGTCATATAACTAAAGCTATTAACGATTTACCTCTAATGTTGACAGTAGAATTTCCACTCCTGTAGAACCTTTGGTTGTTATTTCTCTCCTTATTTTTTCTGAAAGGTAAAAAGCCAATTATTCAAACATGAACCAAAAGATGATATAAAGTTTTGATACATGTAGCTCACATTCAATCAACATGTCTCCACTCGCCCAGTGAACACTGTAAATTGGCTCCTGGAGTTCATCCCTCTCGTGCTATTAATTCTACTCTGTGCATCGAATTCAAGATTTCAGTTAACACATTTTCTCAACTCCTATCATAGACTAGAAATATTAGTTCAGAAACTAGAAATGGTGGTAAGATGTGACAGAAGAGTTATAATCATGAGGGCTTAAACAGAACTGGAAAATAGCTCATCAAAATGAGTAGCCCTATATTTATTTCTATGTCAAATTTCTGAATTACACAAAATGAACAAAACGAAGGAAGAATAGATTTTTTTTAAGAATCTGGAGACAATATCACTTAAATGATCCTTCTTGTCATGGGATGAAAAACTATGTAAATATTTCAATTATTTTAAAGTTCAGAAATCTTGTTCACAATTCTCCTTTGGTTCATAAGAGAATAAGTATATTACAGGAAAAGAACTAACATTTTCTATTCCATATACTTTACCTACATTATCTCAATGTCTCCCAATAATTCTCTGGAATAAAACATTACTCTTTTCATGCAATGGGAATTTAAGTGAGAAGGGACAAAAAGAAAACTGTACCAACTCATCAAGTGAATTCATAAAACACAGCAGCACTTCATAATCCAGAACTCAGAGTCTTTACTCACAAAATGCAGTCATAAAAAGGAACGGGAATTACTCTTTGGCAGAATTTTTGTTGAAGAGATTTGAAGCCTCTTCTCAACTTATCCCCATCTGCATACTAATGTCAGTCCCTCTAACTAAGAACCATGCCATTCATTTCACATTCTGACATTTTAAAAACAGAAGACAAGCTGTCAACAAAGTTCTTTTAAAAATAAAAATTTCTCAAAAAGCAGAAGACAGTCATCTACTCTCAATATAATACATTATCACAATGAAGTTCAAAGGCCAGTAGTGCCAAACTCAATGCCCCATATGGAAAGAAAGAGTCAAAAGATAGAACAATGAGCATAGAGGACTTAACAGAAGGAAAAAGATTCAGGCTAAACCTTTAGAATAACAAACTTTTGTTGGCAACAAATCCTGTTGAACTTACTTGAAAATTAAGCTACTTTAAAGAAATTATTAAAAAGAACAAATGTAACACAAAGGAGATGCTAAATATTAATTGTCACATTTCTCTTTAAAACAATAACCTTCTAATATGGATTGTTTCCCATCCAATTAATGAAATTTGATATACTCATAGGAACAGTAAATCTTTCAAAATAG
>PVHP010013947.1:0-39987 GCA_004024765.1 Zapus hudsonius | reverse complement strand
GCTTTCAGGAAATATTGGAAGACCTATTAAAAATCTGCTTGGAGGGCTGGGGGGGGGAATGGCTCAATGGTTAAAGGTGCTTGCTTGCAGAGCCTGCCTGCCTGGGTTCGATTCCCTGGCATGGACGTCAAGGCCGATGCAAAGTGGCACAGGCGTCTGTGATCCTAAGAGGCCTACAGCAATGGGAGGCGGGGCCGGGGGAAACTGAGGCAGTTCCCGCATGCCACACAGGTGCCTCCCTGAGGTATGCACCTCCACACAGATATAAATAAATAAAATCTATCCCAGTGATGCACACCTGCATTCCCAGCACTGTGGGGAAGCCGAGACGGGAGGATCCCGAGTAAGAGGTCATCCATTACATAGTTCAAGAAGAAAGAGGAAACTGGAGAAGGGAGAGAGGGAGGGATGGAGAGAGGAGGAAGGAGGATGGATCTGGTGGCGTGAGATCTGAGATCCGACTCTTCAGCAAAGTTGGAAACAGGTTGGGTCACCAGTTGCAGGTTTACTGGTTGGGAAGCCCTCCGGCGGCATCCCAGCCCTTACAGACCCTCCCTGGGATTCCTGGTGCCCATCGGTGTGCCTACGTGGTTATTCTCCTCGAGAGCATCCCCCAGTGCTCTCTGGTTCTGGTCGGCCACCTCCTTCCAGTACTGCTCGGGCTGCGGTCCACCAGGAGCGCCCTGGGGTGGGGACTGCAGGGCCAGCTCCTCCAAAGGCGAAATGTCACCAGGGGAAAAGGGGAAGTCACCGCAGGCCAGGGAAGGTGACATCAAAGAGGAGTCTAAGGGAAAATCAAGAGCTGGCTTAGCTGTCTGGACGGAAGCATGGCCAGGGAGCTGCGGGGGAGGGGCAAAATGCCAACCTGATCTCTGGTTTGCCCCCTCGCTTGGCAAAGCCCATACGTAGCAGGAGTCCCATCTATGCCCGCTGAACAAGTATCTGCTTGGGCCTAGAAGTCACCTCTGCGCCTTGGCACAGTCTTGTCACTCAACCTCTGCCCGGCTACATGACAGAGAAGGCACCCCACTTTCAGAACTCAGATCTCAAAAGCTGGGTACAGCCAGAGATGCGGCTTCTCTAAGGCAGAGAGGGGAAGTCCTCAATATGGAGGAGTCTGGCCAGTCATTGACAAGTGGTTTAGCCCACTATCTGAAGTATCTGATTTTGGGGGTGTAGGATGCCTGGCTGCACTTACCTGAGATGAGATCATCCACAGTGTCCCTGAAATTCTGCAGATCGAAGTCCTCCTCAGTTTGCAAAGAGTGGGTCTAGAACAAACCAAGGGTGTAAGCCAGCCAACATCGTCCTCCCAGGTTTGGAACTGTGCTGGCTTCCCAGACGAAAAGCCTGGGATCCAATGCCCTGCAGGCCGTGCACCAGCCACTAAACACCAGTTCACTTAATTTATTCCTAGACTAGGAGACGCCCCTCTAGGAGCAGAGTGCGAACATCAAGACCCAACAGCTAACCACTCCCCTCGCTGAGGAAAAGGGAAGGGTGGGCTACGAGAAAGGCTGGGTGCAGCCTCTATGGTTTTGGGGTCAGATGCACACTTGCCCTGCCTCCTGGGGGGCATCTATGAGGGAGGCAAGGTAAAGGAGGCCCAGGGTGGTTTTGTTGTTGTTGTTTGCTTGCTTGTGTGTGTTGTGCATGTGGAGGCCAGGGGTGGACGAGAATGTCTCAAGGGCTCCATAGTTCTGGAGGATCCCTTACCATCACCCCAGAGCTGGGATCACAAGTGTGTGCTGGGGATCCAAACGCAGGTCCTCATGATCAGAAAGCCTAGCACCTATTCTTTCTTGCCTGGATGTCTTTTTTTGAATGCTCCATTCCTAGAAAGGCAGCATTAGGGAGCATGGATGGAAAGGGATCTCCAAGACCATGGTGTGAGGGAAAACATCCACATGCCCATCAGAAATGTCAAGCCTAACTGATTCCATGACGATCTGTGCCTCTGTGTTCATCACACTGTTATCCCTGAACCCCTTCATTACTAGCCTCGTATTTTGTGAAAGAGAAATGTATTCTAACTCCCGGACCTAGTTTCAAAACATCAGGTTCCCTCAGGGAAGAAAGAGGGACAGGAGGCCGCAACAATTACTGGACATTGAGGCCTGTGGGTTGCATGAAAATAGCCAAGATGATCATTGTGAGTTCAAGGCCATCCTGGGCTTCATTGAGATGCTGTCTCAAAAAACAAAAGGTGGGGCTGGAGAGATGGCTCAGAGGTTAAGGCACTTACCTCCAGTGCCTAAGGCCCCGGGTTCAATTCCCCAGTACCCGCATAAGCCAGACCCACAAGGTGGTGGCCCTGGTGCTCTCTCTCTCTCTCTCTCTCTCTCTCTCTCTCTCTCTCTCTCTCTCTCTCTCTCTCTCTCTCTCTCTCTCTCGTTTGAAAATGAATAAATAAAATATTTTAAAAAAACAAAAAGTGTCTTTATTTGAGCTGTTCTCCTGGGGCAAATGATTGTCCCCACCTCTTGTGTTAATAATCTGTTCCTGGTGGCCACCTGTCCTGTGTCCCTCTGAGCTCTTTCCCAGGTCTAAGAGTCCCAGTTCCTCAGCCCTTTCCAATTATGGGGGTTTCATGAATTCTGGAGCTTCTGTTTGTTGTTTGCCACACTTTGTAAACCCAGTGCCTTCTAGAAGAGGCCCTCTTCCTGTCCTCAGGACACTTGGTGTACCACCAGTGAGTCAAGCTTCTGGCTCCCAAACACCAGTGCTGGGATACATCCGCCCCGCAAGAGCTGAACGGGGTGGAATTTAGAAGACAGGAAAGGTGGAAAGCCAAAGTCTCTCTTCCCCTTGATGGCAAGTGACTAGAACTTGTGGAAGGGCAGAGGACTTTCAAAGTGTCCAAGGGCTGCAGGCCCATCTCTCCAAAGAGCAATTGCTTTCTGTCGGATTTACTCCAGAATTTTTTTGCATTTTTTCTCTCATCGACTTCCACGCTCCTTAAATGCCCACAGAATTAAAGATGGTGAGTGAGTGGCAGAAGTGGTGACAGAACAGGAATCCTGTGAGTTCGCACCCACCCACCCACCCAAGGTGGTCTCTCGGGGCACCATCTCCTCACTGCCTTGTCATAGTTCCAGGGAATGGCTGGGAGAGGAATGCCAAGAAGGCCCTCCATGTTGAGTCGCCCTGTAAAAGATGGTCAGGACACGTCCAGAAATGAGAACTGGATCTGCAGCTTCCTACAGGCTGAATGTGTCAGAATTCTCCTGAACGTGACCACTGGGACGCCTCTTGGGGCCTCTTAGAGGCTTGGGAAATTGCTCAGAGGGGTTAAGTGTAGGTGGCCACCAGAAGCAAAGACTGCTCCCAGCTGGTTCTGAGACAGACCTTTGTGTACATGAACCGACCGCATTTCTGTGGGGTGTGTGCTAGGAAAAGTACCTGCGATGCGGCGGGGTGACCACTAGAGGACGCACTGGAGCCGAGAAGCGCGGTGCAGTCCGCGAGGTCCTGCAGGTCTATGGTGGTGAGGGCTGCGCGGGGGAAGATGGGGCGCCTGAAAGTGGGTGCTGGGTCGCCGCTGGGACCTTGGCCAGGAATCCAAGCCCAGGAGGGGGCAGGGGAAGGGGAGAGAGGCTCGGTGCTGCACGCCCTACCCTCGCCCGGGGGTGCAGGCTGGTGCCCGGGGTGCTGGGGCTCACCTGGCAGCTCAGGGGGGTCTGCATCCGGGGGGTCCTGGAACACTGACACGCCGGGGCCTCCGCTGCAGACCGGAAAGAACTTCCGCGGAGGAGGGGTCAGCTAACCCGGCATAGAAACGGGGTGGGGGAGGGATGCGGGTCAGCGCTCGGGACGCACAGAGATTGCACACCCCGAGGGACCCCCTCAGACCTTAGGACACCCCACCTTCCTCTCCGGCTTCCCGGCTTTGCCCAGGGGCCGTGGCGATGGCTCCAGCATCCTGTTGGGACAGATGCTATCGAACGCCCGGCGTCCCGCCTGCATCCTGTCGATCAGCCTTGCTCCGGAGCCCCCGGGACCAGGATGGAGACCCACGCCTCGGGCACCTGCCGGCTGGGAAGTCGGCTCCGGGGTGGGCGAAGGCGCGTGGCCCGGAGGAGCCCCCGGGGCTGCAGTGGACACGCACGCCTCGGGCACCTGCCGGCTGGGAAGTCGGCTCCGGGGTGGGCGAAGGCGCGTGGCCCGGAGGAGCCCCCGGGGCTGCAGTGGACACGCACGCCTCGGGCACCTGCCGGCTGGGAAGTCGGCTCCGGGGTGGGCGAAGGCGCGTGGCCCGGAGGAGCCCCCGGGACCAGGATGGAGACGCACGCCTCGGGCACCTGCCGGCTCGGAAGTCGGCTCCGGGGTGGGCGAAGGCGCGTGGCCGGGAGGAGCCGAGGAAGGGAGGGGAAGGGCGGAGGGCGGCCGCGCGGGAGGGGCGGCTCGCGCCGGAGGTGGCGCTTTCTGGCCGGGACGTCGCGCCCCGCGCGCGGGCCTGGGGGCGTTAACCCGACCCGGCAACCTGGCTGCTTCCCCCGGGAGCGGCTGCCCGCGCGCGCGCCGGGCCCGCGAGCGCCCTTTCGGCCAGCCTTGGCGCCCGCGGCGGACCGACGGCGCCAGGCACCGGGAGGGGACCAGATTTGCGCACAGCTAGGATAGAAAAGTGAGCTAGTCTTTAACTCGGACAGCATTGGGGTTCTGGGCTGTTGAACTTGCATTTGATCTCTCCCTCTTGGCCATTTAATGCCAAGAGCTCAGCTGTGCACCTGCGCCTCCCACTTCCCGGGGCAGTGTGGCTCCTGAGCACTGCTCTTAAAAACGGATCAAGTAAGAAAAGGGACAAGGCTAAAGCTGGAGGATTGCCGCGAGTTCGAGGCTCACCAGGGCTGTATTGTGGCGTACAGACCAACCTGAGCTAAGAGCGAGATTGTCTCAGAATGAAAGAAAAAGGAGGGAGGGAAGGGAGAGGCATTTACAAATCCTCCAGTTTCTGAAAACCCCATGCTGGACAGGCCCAGATCCCCTGAACCAGTGGTGGCCTCAGCTGCCCAGCCCAGTGCTTAGCTGTGCTCTTTACCGCAGCCCTCCCCTTCAGTTTCACAGTCTGCTCATAATTCTCTCCCAGAAAAGAACATTTTCTGGAATCCGAGTCAGGGGCACCTCCCAGAAAGGAGTATGTTTGGTGGAGGGGGAGCTTTCCTAGGCTAGATCCATCCAATTTAAACAGCTGAATCGGTGTGCCCTCCTACTGGACACCATTTTTCTTTATACCTAGAAATAAAGATCCTTTCACGTGTCACATCTAATATTTGCTTCCATTAGCCAGAGAAGCAATAGATCCCTAACAGTGGAAGAGAAAAATGGATGGTAGGGAGAAGTGGACTTGTAGAGCCTCTGGCCCTTCTATGTGTGCCTCGAAACTGGTCAGCTCCTGGGAGTCTTCCTGAGACAGAACAGTTCAGCCTCAAAGGAGTTGCTGCAAAGCTGGGTGGGGTTGTTTACATAAAGTGAATGAGGCTTAGGATAGACAAATTGTGATTTTTCTGGAGGTGGGGGTGAGCTAGTGGCTAGCTTTAGCCCAGGCTGACCTAGAATTTTCCTAAGGAATCTTGGGCTGGACTCAAATTCACAGCAATCCTCCTCTGCCTCCATGTGCCACCTCAATCACATGCCTGGTGGGATTTTTGTTTTTCGAGGTAGGGTCTCACTCTAGTCCAGGCTGACCTGGAATTCACTATGTAGTCTCATGGTGGCCTTGAACTCAAGGCAATCCTCCTACCTTTGCCTCCCAGACTGGCTAGGACTTGGGTGGGACAGGCCACAGGGTCCTGCTGTTTCCCCCTAGCAGAGCAGCTCTTCCCTGGGGTTGGGATGTCACTATTTCCCTCTCCTAGGAGAGGTAGTTCCTGGGCATCTTCACATATCCAAAGGAGAGGGACACCCCAGCCTCTGGATCCTACCTAGAGGCTATGCTGGGAGAAAGAATGCTCTCTAAAGGTGCTGTGAGTTTGCTTTTTATTTGATGTACATTTTGACTTACGCTCAGTGCAGCGCACAGACTGGGAGTTCCCCCCTCCCAACTTAATCATACAATTTTTATTTTGGAAAATAACCCCCCTCCCAATTGTCAACCATTTCCCCTACTTTATTTCTTGGTCCAAGTGCTTTGGGTCACTGTCATTTCCTTGTGTAGGCTACCCTACCCTTTACTTGAGGGCCGGCTGTGTCAGACCTATTCTGAGATGTTCTATGAAGCACCTCTCTATAACCATGCACTCACCCTATCAAACCGGAGCTGTTAGTCCCAAGAGCCCTGATGTGGACGGAGACTTGCCTAAGAGCTCCTGGGAAATTGGCTCCAAAACCCATTCTGTACTTTCTCCAAGTTAAGCTTAATGTCACTTAAACTTCACGTGACCACTGTAGAGCCATAAGCAGCTAGGAAGCCTCTCATTTCCCAATCCAGTTTCCTTGTCTGTAAACTGAGTCCTGTAACGCGGTGGAAGCAAGGGTTGTGCTGAACACTGTGCAGAATGGAACGTGGCACCCGTTTCAGCAAGAGAGCTTTGAAGAATTTCCAAAACCCTATAATGGGAGAAGTTTAGCAACATGGCCAAGGGTTAAGACTCTGGATTACCACCTTCCAAGTCCTCTGAGGCCATGGGGGCAGGGGACTGCTTCACAGCATTGTTGGAAGAGGAGGAATGTTAAACACAGTCCCTGGTACACTGCAAGCATCCAATGCAGCCTTTGTTATCCAGGGTTCACAAGCAGACTGTCAACTGAACTACCCACGTGACTACAGAGGAATGGGCCCAGGTTACAACAGCCCTGGACCTCTGCAAAGCCTGTCCAACATCTGCCAGTTGTACACAGGGTTCTCTGGATGGAAACATCTCTTGCTTTACCTTCTAACAGTGTACCCACCCAGTCTCCAAAGTGTCCCAGCTCTGTAACACTAGTTGGCCATGTCCTTTGCTGGACAGCATAGACTCCTCTCTGCCTTAACCCCCCCCCCACACACACACACAGGCTTGCTGGCTTACTTGATAAGAGTTCAAACACAAGTCACCTGGCTCATCTGATTACCGAACTACACATCTAAACTCTCCAGGTTGTTTCAGAAAAAAATCATGGGAAGGATCCCGTGAAATTGCCAAACACCCAGATTCACCTATTGGCTTCACCTGTGAAGAGCAGAGACAGACAAACCAAGACAAGCTTTGGGGGAAATAACTCCCTTGTGCACTCGAAGCAAAATAAATCACTAGATTCTGTTATTGTACACTCTTTTTACACCTGGTAGGATGGCAAGCAGGAGTTCCACCTCCTCTGCTCTTTGGATCAACACTGCCCACTCCGGAGGCAGTTCCTAGGGAACAGCAGAAACCCAGAGGTGTCCTTTATTTCCAGCTCTGTGGCAGACTGCATTTGTCCAAAAGCTGAGCCGGCAGCATGCGAGTCAGGGAGGGATTGTTTATGGCCACCAGCAGCTGCAGCTTGCCCAGGCAGTCTTGCAGGGCAGCCTCAGGATGCTGGCCCATGCGGAGGTCCACTCTGCGTGGGAACCGCAGCATGCGGTCGGCCAGCGCCAGGCAGCAGATGGCCAGCAGGGACGGGGTGTAGCTGGTGAAGGCATAGTCGGCCAGGCTCAGCTCGGCCACCCCTCGAGCCAGGGTCTGAGCTTCCAGTGCCTCAGAGATCTTCGCCTGCCCAGCCTCCACGCGCGTGTGGGTGAAATGCTCCAGGAAGAAGTTGATGGTGGGCCCGCCCAGGTTGAAGTGCAGCTTGTGCAACACGATGCACTCCAGGTTGCATAGCTGCTGTCGGGAGAAGGCTCCGCAGCACAGTGCCAGGAGCTGTTTCACACGAGGCAGGTGCACCTCCACCTGCAACAACACCACCCTCTCAGCGGGAAGCTCAGGGCTTCCAGGACCCCTGGCCGACCCCCATCCCCCACAAAACCACAGCCTGCTCTCAACACAACGTCACCTACAGTCTGACTGAAAAAACAGGGCTGGAGAGATAGCTCAGTGGTTAAAGGCACTTGCTTGCAAAGCTTAGCTGCCTCCCCAGTACCCACTTAAAGCCATGTGCACAACGTGGTGCATGCTTCTGTAGTTCTCTGGTTCTGGCTCTTTCTCTCTCTGCCTCAGTCTCTCTCTGTCTCTCATCTCGCTCTGTGTCTCCTTCTGTGTGTTTGCAAGTAGATAAAAATATCTTAAAAAATAGGGTAGCCCTGTGTGCGTGCTTGGTGGCGCACAACTTTAATCCCAGCACTTGGGAGGCAGAGGTAAGAGGATCACCATGAGTTCAAGGCCACCCTGAGACTACATAGTGAATTCCAGGTCAGCCTGGGCTAGAGTGAGACCCTACCTCGAAAAACCAAAAAAATAAATAAAAGGGTAGGGAGACTTTCTTTGCCCCTCCCCCACCGCCAGAATACAGGTGCTGAAGCTTTTTGGACCCTCTACAGCCAGTGTCTTTGGGAGTTGAAAAGACCGTTTACAGGGGAAAAATGTAAAAGTAGGCTTTGGCATGCGCAGATTTGCAAGCATTAACCAAACTGAGTTCAAGCAACCCAACCGTAGATTGCGCACCCCGGGTCCCCAACGCTTCCTGGAGGTACCTACCTGTTTGCAAGCGATGAGCAGACAGGTGACTCCCAGCAGCTGGAAGCAGTCTGCAGCCACAGGTGTGGTGGTGAGGAAGCGGTCCAGAGTGTTCACCGCCAGGCATAGCGACTCGAAGGACAGGCGGAATTGGCGGTGCACAGGGATCAGCCAGCTGAGCAGCTTGCAGCGGGACTCCGCGGTCACCTGCCGGGAGGAGGGGGAGGGGGAAGGTTGATGGAGGGGGAGGAGCAGCAGCTGCCGGAAGAGGATCCCGGAGACGAGGGTAAGGCTAAAAGCAATGAAAACAGGGAAACGGAGAAGCAGTAGCGCTAGCCTGGCTGGGGCCAGGGACTCCTGGATTTGTGCGAGCTCTGTGCGGAGCGCATCCCGCACGTTACCTGGCATGGACCTCCCACTAAGTCAATGGAAGGAGGGAGCAAGGGAGTGGCCCATTTTGCAGATAAAGAACACATTTAGGGGCTGGAGAGATTGCCCAGCTGTTAAAGCCTAACCACCTGAGTTAGATTCCCCAGAACCCATGTAAAGTCAGAGGCACAAAGTGGCACAGGCATCTGGAGTTCGTTTGCAGCGGCTAGAGGCCCGATGCACCAATTCTCTCTCTCCCTCTCCTCCCCTCCTGCTTGCAAATGAAGTTAATTTTTTTAATAAAAATTTTGCCTGGGGTGCGCTCAGGTCAGTTTTCCTCTCACTTCGTCCTTTCCCCCCCTCGCTCCTCCTCCCATCAGTCCCCTGCCCCATTCACGCCTTCCTCTCTTCCCTTAAGATAAAAATAAATAGATCAAGAAACCGATTTTGGATTGTTAAATAGATTGCCCAAGGTCAGTAGGACTCAATCAAACCTGGACAAGTGTATACACCTCGTCTGCACTCTGGCTGGCCCGCTAACTTGGAGGCCGGGGGTGTCCACACCCTCTTCTCCATCTGAAACCTGAGGCCCGGGAAACCCGACCCTCAAGGTCCCTCCGGGCTGGACTGCCCAGGCTGGGACTCCAGACAGAGCGCGATGCGGCAGGGGACTGGCTCTCACTTGCGGCTGCCGCGCCAGCGACTCCCGCGGGTGGAAGCGGCTCTCCTGCGCCCTGCGGAAGGCGTAGCAGCTCTGGCCGTACTCGCGGAAGCTCTGCAGGTCCAGCGGCGTCGGCGGCTGGGCGAGGCCGGCCAGGAGGCTGCGGTCCCGGGCGGCCGCCGACGCCGTGGGGCTGTCGGAGCCATCCGAGCCGGAGCTGGGGGATTCGAACAGGTCACAGACGCCGGAGTCTCCGGGCAGTGGGCACGGCTTCCAGGGTCGCAGCGGCTCCTTCCTCCGGAGGCGAGGGGGCCTGCTCTTCTTCACCGGGGCGCCGAGCTTCTGGCCGTCGTCCCGCCGCCCCGCGCCCGCGGCGGGACTGGAGGGACAGGGAGTCACCATGATGCCAGCCGAGTGGCCACCGAGGACCCGCGGCGGCGGGCGCTGAGGGATGCTGGGGAGGTGGACTCTAAGTACCCGGGCTGCCCACCACTCCCCCGGCCTCTCACTGGCTGGCTGGCCCGAGGCAGGGCCACTCCCCTCGGGCGCGCGGCGGCTCCGCGCGTCCCGCGTCTCCGGGCCAACCGTGGCCCCGGGTGTTGGCGCCAGCTAAGCGCGCGGAGCCACGGCCCGGCCCGGCGAACCGCCGGCCAGACCTGCGCCCTGGAGACCTGCGCCCTGGGGACAGCTCCCGGTTGGTCCTGGCCAGATGGTCTCACCCTCCGCGGGTGAACACACCTTTCCAGGGTCACTTAGGGAGATCCACACCCGACTAGAATTCTCTCCGCACAGTGTTCTTCGGGGATCCACCAATTCTTCATTTGAGACTGTCTTTTGTTTTTGGTTTTTATTTATTTGTAAACAGATAACAAGATAGGCGATAGATAAGATAGGCAAATGACGGGGGACGGGCGCACCCGGGCCTCCAGCCACCGCCAAAGACGTCCAGACGCTCGCAGCACTTAGTTCCGTGCGTCCTGGGGAATGGAACCCGGGCTGGCCGCTTTGCACGTAAGCGCCCTTGACCTTGGAGCCGTCTCCACCGGCCTGACACGCTCCTCCCGCATGTAGGCCTGTTAGCCCAGGCATTCGTGATCCAACCCCCAGAAAAAGTCCTAAATGAACCTCAAACAGCGAGCCCTCACTTTTTGTCTCCAGCCGAACAAAGCAAGGCTGCAGCCGTTTAAGAACAACGTCACAGGTGGCATTTCTGGTTTGTATGGAATTGCTCACAGCCTGTCCTGCTTTGGGTCATCAGCCCATAATCTGCCTGCAGCGGCCCAGCGTTTCTTGGTTATTTCTGACTCCTGGTGGGGGAGGAAGGGGGGAGGGGAAGACGTTCAGGCCGGCAGAGCTTTGGGGAGGAGTCCCCAGGCCGGAGGGGACAGAACTGGACAGGAAGTGCCACCTTGCTCAAGTCCCTGCTGATTTGGTCCGCAAACTCCTGTCCTGGCTCAGACTGACTCTCCTCTACCCTGGACCTCTAAGAGCACATAGAGCATCTAACCCACCTTGTAGACATGTCCCAGAGGCCTGAACTTCACAGAAGCACTTCAAGGGGTCGAGGTGCTGGCTTCACTCCAGAAGAAAGCCGACAGCCGATGTCCAAGTGTAAATTTCTGCCCCCCAGGAACAGTCAGGGGGGAGCAGCAAAAAAAAAAAAAAAAACAAGTGGTAGAAAAGGAATAGATTTCGGGTTCTGGACGCTTACTCCTCTCTTCCTGTAACTCTGAGGGGGTTCTCATTTCTTTCAGCTGAAATCCTGTCAGCTGTAACATGGAATTAGCTGAGCATCACCTGGTAGGGGTTTCCAACTAATTGCTGGCCTCTCTCCTCCTCTCAGACTGTTGTTGGCTAACATCATGGGAAAATCAACAGACTCTATAGGAGGGGGAGATAGTAGACTTTTTTGGGGGAGTAGGGTCTCGCTCTAGCCCAGGCTGAGGAATTCTCTGTGTCGTCAGTCTCAGGCTGGCCTCTAAAGCAGTTTTCCTCTTTCCGCTGCCTCCCAAGTGCTGGGGTTAAAGGTGTGCGCCATCACTCCTTGCAAGATATTACACTTTTTTTTTTTCTAGAGAAGCTTTCTGGATAAAGAGGAAGTGTCCAGAGATGGATTCTCCCTAGTGGCCCAGATGGCCAGTGTGGTACAATGTCAAGATCATGAACATCTCAGGGGTCACGTGCTCCCATTTATTGATCTTCTTGGACAAGACACTACTGAGTATTTCCTCATCTGTGATATGCAAATAACTTCCCTTGAGGGGCAGGTGAAATAGATGTAAAAACTCAAAGTTGATCTGAAATCCAATACCACCTTGCATATATTATACGAACCTAGGAAACTAACGGTTTTCTTTACCTCATATTCAAATCTGTTGTCAGTCTGCCTTATTTGGGTCCATGGACTCTCTAGTAGGAGCAGCTAGTCTGGCCTGAAAAAAGGCTTCCCAAAGCATTGATGGTTAAGCCAAAGGAGAAGGAAGAAAGTGGAAGGGAGCGAAGGATCTGGATACAAATATATAATTTGGTTTTTCGAGGTAGGGTCTCCCTCTAGCTCGAGCTGACCTGGAATTCACTATGTAGTCTCAGGGTGGCCTTGAACCCACGACAATCCTACCACCTCTGCCTCCCAAGTGCTAGGATTAAAGGCTTGTGCCACCACGCCTGGCCAAATATTCTTTTTCAATTAAAATTTTTATTTATTTATAAGCAGAGAGAGAAGAGACACAGAGAGAATTGGATGCCAGGGCGTCCAGCGACTGGAAACGAACTCCAGATGCATGTGCCACTTTGTGCATCTGGCTTTATGTAGGTACTGGGGAACTGAACCTGGGGTCATCAGGCTTTGCAGCTGAGCCATCTCTCCAGCCCTGGGCAAATATTCAAAGTAGAGAAGGATGTGAGAGGGGATGGAAGCAGAGCCATGTAAAGCTCTATACAGCTGTAGCTCAGGGCCAACCTGATCCAGAGTGCCTTCATAGGGCTGGTGGGGAAGAAGCAGGAGATGCAGTGCTATATACTAGTAATAGCTATGTAAGATCTATGTCCAGGTACTGCGTTATACTCTGTGTATATTACACTTGGTAGGTCTTCACAACAGCTCCACAAGCTGTCTTCTATTATTGCCCCCATTTTACTATTCACAAGGAGAGAGAGAGAGAGAGAGAGAGAGAGAGAGAGAGAGAGAGAGAGAGAGAGAGAGAGAGAGAATGGGCATGCCAGGGCCTCTAGCCACTGCAAATGTACTCCAGATGCATAGATGCATGTGCCACTTGGTGCATCTGGCTTTATGTGGATACTGGGGAATGGAACTCGGGTTATTAGGTTTTGCAGGGGAGTGCCTTAACCACTGAACCACCTACCTCTGCAGCCCAGCTCCCATTTTATAGCAAAACAGAGAGGTAAATGGTAGAACCAGGATTCAGCTTAGCCTAGCTCCTTGCTATACTGCTTCGATAACAAGATCTGCCATGCTTTGTCTACAACATTAAGGGTTTAGATTTTTACCCAAAACCATTAGGAGAGAGATGACCAGTGTTAAAAGATGACTCTGGGGATGTACGTTCTTCAGTTGTAAAGTGTTAAAGGGGAAAAAAAAGAGATTACTCTGACTTGTAGAAAATGTTTGAAGTCCAGATAGGTGCAGAAATCCAGGCAGGAGATGGTCATGAGCAAAGAAGAGATTCCACAGATCTTTAGGAAATGGTAAGTGGTAGATGTGATGAAAACAACGAAGCCTCCATAACTCTAGTTAAGGCCCAAAAGATAATTGTGCTTTCATCCAGCAAAGGACCCAAGTATCATCACAGTTCCACAGGACATACCATTGAAACAGGGGGCATATGTAAGTAGAGGCTGTTACCTGTGTTCTCAGTTGTTCCTCAGTTGTGACAATACACTCAAGATTTTGATGGAATCGACTCGATATAAATATAGCTCTACTGTGCTTCATGAAATTTGGCAAAAAGATTTTTTTTTTTTCCGAGTTAGCATGACATCCCAATCATGAAGGGACCTTTCATTCCAGGGGTGGATTTCCATCTGTTCTCTCAGTAGTTGGAGGAAACCTCTTTTCCAGCTGATTTAACTTGGCTAAAAAAAAACAAAAAAAAAAAAAAACATCTAACAGTTGCCTTCACAGCTGGATTCTACATCTAGGACTTCCATCTGCTGCTTTCCAGAACGACTCCCCTGGGTCCATCTAACCCTTGGGATTTCTTTTCTCCTCTACAGATAGAGTAGGAAAGCAGACTCTTGGCCAACCTTACTTCCTTTTCTACACTCTCAATTATGGCCTGTGTTTATTGTTAAAAGCAAAGAATGATTATTCACTTATTCATCAAATATTTATCTAGTAGTGCCACAGACCTTTCTAGGTGCCAGCAAGATATTAATGAGAAAGAGACTGAAACTCCTGCTCTTAAAAGCTTACATTTGGACTGGAGAGATGGCTCAGTAGCTAAAGTTCAGGACTTGAACTCAGTTCCCCGGAACCCTCAGAAGAGCTGAGTGCAGAGGCACACCTGTACCCAGAGGCAGTGAGGTGGAAATATGAAGATCCCTGGGCTGGCTGGCTGGCTAGTCTAGCTCAATCAATGAGTGGTCCAGTGAGAGACCCTGTCTCAAAAAATCAGGCAGAGGGGCTGGAGACTGCTCAGTGGTTAAGGCACTTGCCTCCAGTGCCTAAGGCCCCCGGTTCAATTCCCCAGTACCCATGTAGGCCAGACCCACAAGGTGGTAGTCCTGGTGCTCTCTCTCTGTCTCTCTCTGTCTCTCTGTCTGTCTGTCTCTCTCTCTCTGTATCTCTCTGCTTGAAAAATGAATAAATAAAATCTTTTAAAATAGGGCATAAAGGCCTCACTTAGAAATTGTCACCGGAGCAGAGATGGGAAGGAATGAAGGGACTTAATCTCGCATATATAACGAGAAAAGTCCATTCTTGGCAAAGCAGCAGTATGTGCAGAGGCCTGAGAGAGAAGTGTGTCTGCAGCAGAGTGACCAGCGAGAGCAATAGAAAGGTTCTAACCGCACTGAGGTTTTATAAGTAAAATGTTAAAAATAAGTACAATGTTAAAAGTAAAAAGTTAATCTGTTTCCTTTTACTTTATAAATGTGATTTCTGGAAAGTTTAGGATTCCATACATGACTCAATCATATTTCTGTTGCACAGACATGTTCAGAAGGATCCTACCAGGCTGAGAATTCACACGGGGACTAGGAAGGGAGACCCAGGGAGAAATGGAAACCCACCGAAAACTCAGGTGAAAAATGGCAGTGCCTTGGACCAGGACGGGGACAGTGAACAGAACCCCCCCCCCCCAAGTTTTCTGGCCTGAGTAACTGTGAGGATGAAGTTGCTATTAGCTGAGGTGGGAGACTCTGGGAAGAAGGTCGTGGAGAAGAAGAGATTTTGTTTTCAGTGTGTGCATGTGTGTATGTGTGCGTACCATGGTGTGCATGTGGAGGTCTGGGTTGATCCTTGCCTTCCACCTGGTTGGAGGCAGGACCTCTTTTTCTCATTGTTCACTGTTATCCTAGCTGGTCCATGAGTTTCTGGAAAATTCTGTGTCCTCACTGTTTACATGCCGGGATTACAGAAAACTGTCGCGCTGCCGGCTTTTATGTGACTTCTGGGATTCCAACCTCAGGTACCAGGCTTATACAGTAAGGGCTTTCTTTATCCACTGTGTCATCTCCCCAGCCTGAAGATGAGTTTTTGATTCAAACCTGCTAGGCTGTGTCAGGCACTCACACTGGGGATACTGAGCAAGTATTTGAACACACAACTTGAAAGACTTATGACGGAGTCATGTTGAGTCTAGAGACAAGAATTTGGCGTCCTCAGTGAATAAGGATAAACAATACCATCAACATGGAACATCAGATCCTTCTACCTCACCGTAGTGTATTCCAGATACTCGACTCCTTCACTGTAGAGATCATGACTGAAATCAAGTTCAATGTGACCATAGATGGAACATTATATGAGTTATTTTGCCGTGACAAGATTCTTGAAAAACCAATTTCAGGAGCTGGGCATGGTGGTGCACATCCTTAATCCCAGTATTCAGGAGGCTGAGGTAGGAGAAGCACTGTGAGTTCAAGGTCAGCCTGAGACTGAGTGAGTTCCAGGTCAGCCTGAGCTACAGTGAGACCCTAACTCAAAAATAAAATAAAAATAGAAAAACAAGGAAGAAAGGAAGGGTTTAAAGACAGCTGGCCACATTGCATCTTCAGTCAGGGAGGAGAAAGTGATGAATGCTGGTACTCAGCTTGCTTTCTCCTTTTAAAAATATATTTATTTGAGCCGGGCATGGTGGCACACGCCTTTAATCCCAGCACTCGGGAGGCAGAGCTAGGATCACCGTGAGTTTGAGGCCAGCCTGAGACTACAGAGTGAATTCCAGGTCAGCCTGGGCTAGAGTGAGATCCTACCTCGAAAAACCAATATATATAATTTACTTATATATTTGAGACAGAGCTAGAAAGAGAGTGAGTATGGGCATTCCAGAGCTTCCTACCACTGTAAACAAACTCCAGACACATGCAACGCTTTGTGTATCAGGCTTTATGTGGGTACTAGGAAATCAAACCCAGGGCCATCAGGCTTTGCAAGCGAGTGGCTTTAACCACTGAGCAATCTCTCCAGTCTGGCTTTCTCCTTTTTATTCACCCCAGAACCCCAGTCCATGGACCGGTGAGGTGTGTCTTCACACCTCAGTCTGGAAACTCCCTCACAGAGAGGCCTAAGCACTTACTTCCTAAGTGATTCTCCATCCTATCAAGTTGACAATCACTGTCAGCACGGATAATGTAAGGTGACATCCCTGCACATCTCTGCTCCCGTTTTCTGCCCAGGACTGTCGATCTGAATCACCGGTGTCACTCTCTTTTCCTCAATATGTGTGGTAGGAACAACCTGGTGCAAGTTCACGGTGTTTTGTTTGCCCGATAAAAGGTCTTAAAATTTCTTTTTATTAATCGTCTCTGGGACCTCAGCCCAACGCCTTTTAAAAAAGCAAGGTGAACCTAAAATACTTCAAAAATGTAGAACCTAATTAAACCCAAGCTTGTATAACAAAAGCTGCTTAACTATAATTTTCCCTATTTGTTTCCAGGCACAGGTTTCAAAATGTGCAAAATAATATTAATACAATGAAACGAAAAAAACTGGGGGATTTTTTTTTTCATTTTGGCACTTCAGCCTGAGACAAAGTCCCACTCCCTTCGCCCCTGCGTGAGGATGGGGGCCTAAGCAGGCGCACACCCCATTTCCTGTCAGAACCTTGTTTTAGCAAGCAAGGCACACACAGACACCTTTGTCAGCCCCCTAGGTAATCTAAACTCAGCTTGATGTCACTGAAAATTACGTTTACTTAAGACTCTTTTCTACCACTGTACTTAAGCTCCAAAAGTGAGTGGTAGTAAAGGCACTTGAAGTCAGACAAGTTTTGCTGGTATTTTGTAAACAAAGGCTAGGCATTTTCAGCACATTTTCTCTAACCAGACGTTTGATTTACTGTCTAAACGTCCACCGGGGGGAAAAGGCTAACCCTTTGTTACCACTGTCCTGGTCTCCTGCCAGTTCAACAAGGGTTTAGTCCCCACTCTCGTGTGTCCTGCGTAGACGTGCGTTCTTGCCTGCCCAACCATGGCAATCTGCCCAGCACACTCAGTGCCAAAGCTTTTGCTTGAACCCATGTCCCTGGGTTCAAAGCTCAGCTACAGCTCTTACCCTTGGGGAAGTTACTCAACCTCATTATACTTTAGTTTCCCTAACTGTTGAAAAAAAAAAAAAAGAGGGCTGGGGGCTGGAGAGATGGCTCAGTGGTTAAGGTACTTGCCTACAAAGCTAATGACCCTGGGTTTGATTTCCCAGTAGCCATATAAAGCCCAATACACCGAGTAATGCATGCATCTGGAGTTCGTTTGCGGTGGCTAGAGGCCCTGGTGCACCCATTCTCTCTGTCTCCTCTCTTTACCTGCAACTGAATGAAAATATTTAAAAAGGTGTGGGGAGACTGATAAGATTATCTTCTGAGATTGTTGGGGGAATAAATAAAATACATCAAATGCTCTTGTAGTATTCAATGTGATCAGCTACTGCTATAATTATGTGTTTGTTTTTTTTTCTGGCTAAGTTATATGGTGCAACTTTTTGCCACCCAGGATGACTGTGGAAAACATGTTTTTCAGTTTGTTATGATGTGTGTGTGTGTGTGTGTGTGTGTGTGTGTGTGTGTGTGTGGGTGGGTGTACTGGAGTGAGACTGGATTTTTTTCTTTTTCGTGTTTATTTTTGAGAGAGGGGAGAGAGAGAAATGGGCACACCAGTGCCTGCAGCCGCTGCAAACAAACTCCAGATGTACATGCCTCTCTGTGCATTCTCTTCTGTATTTTATATCACGTCAATTCTAACTCAAAAGACTAACTGGGAATTATATTTTAGTAATATGTACAACGCAAGTTTAATATAAACCTGTGAAAAATATTTTCACCAACATAATATTTTTAGAGGATAAAAATTCGGGGGGTTGGAGAGATAGCTTAGTGGTTAAAGGAGCTTGCTTGCAAAGTCTAACGACTCTGGTTCAATTTCCCAGTACCCACATAAAGCCAGATGGGCAAAGTGGCACATACATCTTTTGTTTGTAGAAACAGGAGGCCTTGGCATGCCCATTCCCACCCCCCCTACTCTCCCTGCTTGCAAATAAATATTGAAAAAGAAGGTAGCTGGGCATGATGCACATACCTTTAATCCCAGCACTTGGGAGGTAGAGGTAGGAGGATCTGTCTGAGATGACATGGTAAATCCCAGGTCAGCCTGGGCTAGAGCGAGACCCTGCCTTGAAAAACAATATAATGGCAATGGGAAGTTATGATCAAAATACATTATGTACAGGTGTGAAAATTGTCAACACAAAGAAGTAATGAGAAGCGAGTGAAGGGTTTAATCAGCCAGGTGGTAGTTATTTATTTTTTATTTTATTTTATTTATTTATTTGAGAGAGAGAGAGAGAGAGAGAGAGAGAGAGAGAGAGAGAGAGAGAGAGAGAGAGAGAGAGAGAGAGGGGCAGACAGAGACAGAGAATGAGCACACCAGGGCCTCCAGTCCTCTTGTGCATCTGGCTTTACATGGGCACTGGAAAATTGAACTCAGGTCCTTCTGCATTGCAGGCAAATGCCTTAACCACTAAGCCATCTCTTCAGCCCTTATTTTTTTAAAGATAACATGGAATTGTATGAGATTTTAGCATCATGATTTTTCTCCTGGGGTGATCACATCTTCCTCTATCTCTCCATCAACTCTGGGATGAAGCCTAGTCCTATAATTTAGCAGGGATATGAATTAAACTTTAGTTACCAAAGGAATCATGTTTACATTTCAGAAATTTAAATAGCTTGAGTCATGACGTCTGTCACTTATTACCAACACGTTCTTTTATTATTTATTTTATTTTTATTTTAAATATTTTATTTATTCATTTTCAAGCAGAGAGAGAGAAAGAGGAGAGTGCACCATGGCCACCACCTTGTGGGTCTGGCCCATGTGAGACCTGGGAAATTGAACCCAGGGCCTTAGACACTGGAGGCAAGTGCCTTAACCGCTGAGCCATCTCTCCAGCCCTTTTATTATTATTTTTAACCATGTGTTCTTTGATGTTGTTTTGCTTCTCCAAGCTGCAGTTTCCTCACAGAGTCTTGTGAGCTCAGACGTAATTATTAAGGTAATAACTCATACACAAACTGAAGATGCACATGAGTTCTGCCTGCCAGGACCTTAGGATTCCCTTGTTTCCATGGTGTCTGGTTAAGCTGCTGCCAGCACCAGGCTAGCACTATTTAATTTATTTGCTTTCATGTGTGTGTGTGTGTGTGTGTGTGTGTGTGTGTGTGTGTGTGTGTGTGTGTGTGTACATGGGCATGCCAGGGCCTCTTGCTGCTGCAAACACCAGACTTCTGTCACTTTTTGCATCTACCTTACTTTGGTGGCTTGGGAATGAACTCAGACTGACAGGCTTTTCGAGCAAGTGCCTTTCACCACAGAGCCATCTTCCCAGCCCCCAGGCTAGCTCTTTATGCTGACAGTTCCCTTCTATGACTAACACTAGCAAGATTCCCAGTCAGTCACATCTTAGTTCCCTTGCAACATTGCAAACAGAAGCCTAAATTTTAGAGACTGCAATTAATATTTCATCCGTATCATTTAAGGTGAAAGCTACAGCTTCTTTGACTCATTCACCTAGAAATATTAAAACTGACACCTACTCACAGGACGGAGAGAACATGCTGGAACTGAGATGGGAACCAGCTCTCTGCTGGCTGGCTCTCGTAAGACTGGAAAGCGCTCTGTGAGCTGCTGAGGGATGAAAGTCACCAACAGTGTGAACAAGCAGGGGATCTGGCAAGCTACACAATCAACAAGCCAGGCAAGATGTACACACCTGCGCAAAAGGGCGCACAGGCTGTGGGGGTCCTTAACCGCTCTGCTTGAAAATGAGGTCCACTCAGTGGGAGGGAATTCATGCCTGGTACTGAGAACCAAGTTAGCAGCCTAAGGCTTGGAAAGTCAGATACTAGATAGAAGCTTCTACTGTTAATTGGCTAAAAGGAGATGCTATGCGTATCAAGTCTTAATTCATCAAAGCAGAAAATCAGAGGCTTTTGAGAGCTCAACACTAAAGGAGGCTTGCAACACACCCTCCAGGGCTCAGGGAACACTGTGGAAGAGTGTTAACAATGTAAGAGCCACAGGTGGGCAGGTATACTTTGAGGTATTATGCTGTCCTCCCAGAGGATGACTGGCACATTCATGACCCCACAGTGAATACTGACAACTCCATAGGATACTGAGGAAGGCCCTCAGTGGAATGGGGTGGGGGAGGGAATGTAAGGGTATATATAACCAGAAGGAAGTATGACCAATATGCAGTATGTTCTTAATCACCCAGTGTGGTGGTGTGTACTTGTAATCCCAGGGCTGGGTAAGTGGAGACAGGTGGATTCCTGGGACTCACTGACTTGCCAATCTGGCCTACTTAACAATTTCAGGACAACGACTGTTTCAAAGGAAGGTAAATGGTGCTTAAAATGAACAACACCTAGGGTTGTCCTCTGGCCTCCACATACACCACATACATATGAACCTGCGTGCACACGCGCACACACACACACACACACACACACACACACACACACACTCAAAACTGAGTACAACAAGAACCAAGTAATTATACTAGGTCCCTTTTAAGTTCTAATTTTTATCCTAGAGATACAATTTCTGCCATTTGATAAAAAACTATTCAAAGTTCATTGATTTATTGGTAGGGAACGAAGCAAAGCCTCTGAGTAATCAAAATGGGCATCAAAGATTCTTGTGAAGCACAGTGAGACCAAGAACACAGAGGCACACTTAACCATCGCAGACATCAGCCCAACCAGCTCCACTGAGTACAGAAGGCTCAGAGGTGGGCTGCCTTCTGCTCAAGAATGAGGCCCTGAGTTTGAATCTCTAGAACAGCCACATTAACAGCTGGGCATGGCCATGTGCACCTGTAACCCCAGGCCCTCAGGAGAGCAGAGACCCAGGAATTGCCAAAGCTCATGAAAAAAATGGCAATCTCCAGGACTGACATTCTACTCCAGCTACCATAGGTGAACACACCCAACAGAGCAGAGCACGGAAGAAAGAGGACTCAAAGGTGGTGACAGTATAACTTTGGACTGAGGAAGATGGTGCAAACTAGCTGACCCACGGTGGACATTGGTCACTCTTCCCCTCCTCCAGAGTTCTATGTTTGTGCTTTCGGAACTGTAACTGTACTGAGTTAGGTACCATCTACTAAAATTCAGGTTGTCATTTTGAGTATTAAATGTTAAATAGCTGACTTTTTTCAAGGAAATTTCATTTTAACTGGCTTTGGAGAGCATGTCCTTTTCTTGGTCTAAACTGTCTAAATTCTGCAAACATCAGTGGATGAAGCAGCTACACAGGTAACCACAGCACTAGGTTTGAGACAGTGCAGACACAGGACTTGAACTCAAGGTGCACAATGATGTCAATATGAATGATACAAAGAATTTATTGTAAGTGCAGTGCAAATACACCAAGAATGATCATTAAAAAGGAACTAGAAAACTCCACGTTGAAAGTATGTGCTTTTTTTCCCTGTCACCATATGGGTAATGGCTGGTACCAAGATTTTAGGCAATGAAATACTTCATGGGATGGTCCATTTCACATAATTTATGGCTGTGTCTTCATCTTAACTTTGAAAGCAGTTAACTGTGAATTTCAGCATCAGTTATTCTCTGTCTTTATGAGTTCCATAATGATCTGTAGAATCTTGTCATCTGAGTGAAAGAAGAAAGCAACAATGTGCATAAGCAAACCCTGGCTAATCTCCCAATGCACACAGAGAATACTTCATTACAAGATGTTCTACACAACAGCAACAATCACTGTATCAGTACACAGGCCTCAAGCATCAGATTTACTGTCCTAACAAGTATGTCAATAATTATAGTTATAACTACTTCAAAAAAGTTAACATTTTGTAAACCTGGCTTTACATGGGTACTGGGGAATTGAACCCAGAACGTTAGATTTTGCAGGCAAGCATCTTAACCACTGAGCCATCTCTCCAGCAAAAGTTAATATTTTGTAAAAAAAAAAAAAAAAAAGGTTAATATTTGAGTATGTATAGGCCAAAGCTCAAAGATATAATGTGATATAAATTATTCTGTCTTTTAAAACGAGAGAGAGAGGAGAGGAGAGAGAAAGAGAGAGAGAGAAAGGAAGGAAAGAAGGGGAGAGAAGGAGACAGAGAGGAAGAGAAGAAGCACACCAGGGTCTTCTGCCACTGCAAATTAACTCCAGACACATGCTCCACTTTGTATATCTGGCTTTCTGTGGTGGGAATTGAGCCTGAATTGGCAGGTTTTCCAAGTAAGCACCTTTAACTACTGAACCATCTCCCCAGATCCCAGGCCTCTTTTTCACTTGTTGAGACAGTCTCAGGCTGGCCTTGAACTCATGATTCCAGTGACTCATCTTCTCAAGTGCTGGATTCCCATCATGCCCTAGCTTGCTATTTCTTTTTCTTTTTTTTTCTCTAGGTAGGGTTTCACTCTAGCCCAGGCTGACCTGGAACTCACTCTATAGTCCCAGGCTGGCCTCGAACTCAGTGATCCTCCTGATCCTCCTACCTCTGTCTCAAGTGCTGGGATTAAAGGAATGCACCACCACACCCAGTTCCAGTCTGTTATTTCTGTAAGGAATCAGTTCTTTAGAAATTCCTTTGAGAAGAGCAGTTTCTGACTATTTTATGTAGCATAAACATACTAAGGGCTCTAGTGTACAGTAGTGTGATGGGACTTCTATAGAATGGGCAGAGGAGGAGAAAATATCAGTCTCTCCAGGTTCAGACCAAGGGAAACACAAACCACTTAGCAGGGAAGTGCTCTTGGAGAGGTGTCAAGAAGGAAGCCACAGGCTTCTCCACACAACAAAAGGACCACATACCACCTGAACTTGACAGAGAAGAGGTGGCTTTATTTGCTCAGGTCATTCTATTAACAGCTCTGAACTTGTCACTTCCTCTCTTAGAAATTGCAATGAGCAGGCTGCAAGAAGGACACTACATATATGTATATGAAGTGACAATGGGACTTCTGGCTAGCGGCCTGCAGCCACAGTCCAGGCTCTTGGGACTACCAGGAAGCGGAACAATTACACACTTAAACAGAAGCAGGATTGAAAAGCAGGCTCTTCTTTCTCAAGCATGAGTTTCTATCCCAGCTTTTCTTTCCTAATATACCCATTCTCAAGTCAAAATTATACCTCAAGTCTGATGAGGACAACTTCTGCTCTCTTTTAAGTCATTTCAAAATTCATCTTGATTAATTTACAAGCTGAGTTTCCATCTGTTCCTGATACACCTCAGTTCTTTCTAAATCTGGGACTGTAAAGCACAAAGCCCAAGAACCCACATCCCTTTCTAAGTTAAGACCCGTCTAAGCTTCTAGCATTACGGGTAAATTAACAGCTTAATGCCCACACATTACATCTGGTTAGTAATGAAAAAATAGGAAGCTTCAGGGTAGGCATTTATCAGTACTTTCCAACTTGCTTGGCTGTGAGAATTAAACAGGAATGTTTAAATGCCATCACACTGAAGCCAGGAGCAGAAAGACTGCAATAATAAAAGGCCATTCTCTCCCAGAGATCAGAATGTTGGGCAGAGTTTTGGTCACTGAATTTTCTCCAGGATAACTGGTGATTTGGCAGGCTGGGGAAACACTGTGGAAGCTCACTGGAAATCGGGTGTTCAAGTTTCTGAGGAAGGGTAATGGCACAGACTAATAGTTGTATATTTTTGAGAAATGCATGGTAGAGAACATATGGTACAACAAATCTCACAAAAGTTCCCAATTCTTTTATTTTTAAAAGAATAGCTGTGACAGTCAGGTGTGTGTAGGGACCATCCCTCCCCTTCCAGCCCCTCCCCTTGAATGGGAGGTGTTTAGTTAGAGCTACAACCTAGGTGCTAAAACTGATTGGTCAAATATAAACCAATCAACTGTCTCTCTGACTCACCTTGGGAGGACTTAAAACTAGCTTCCCTAGAGGAAGTAGCTCCTCTTCCCCCACATGGCAATGAAGTAGGACTGCTGACCCAGGCCTCAGTGAGGTAAGGCCTTGTACCCCTACCCCAGCTGATGGCTGGGGTAGGGGGGGCAGGCTCCAGACCTTTTCTCTCATGAACCTCTCTTTCTCATAAAGGGAGCTTCCTGTTATCTTTTCTTGGGCTGTTTATCTAACTAAATAATATAAGCTCTGTGAACTCTCTGACACGTGTTTTCCCCACACTGGTGGCAGGAAAACTCTATAACTTCCCACGTGATAACTGGGAAATTTCCCCATCCAACTCCCCTTTTCCCTAATTTACTAAATTAGAATAAATGTGTAATTAAATTTTAATTCTGTCCCTGTGTACAATTCTTTGGCATTAGAGGACAAGAACTCGGAGTAGGAGGAGGGGGAAGGGAGGATTCCAAAACTCTCTCTCCCCGTGTTGCTTACAAATATTAATTATCAGCAACCCGTATCATAGCCATATTACTAGTTTGCCAGTAAATAGCAAAGCTTATGCTGGTTCATTTTCTTCTGTGAAATGACCAGTAGTTTAGAATCAATGTTTAGGAGAAACAGGAGTAAGACTAGAGAGCAAGTTGTGAATGTCACAAGCTGTGTATGAGTTGGATGGAGTTCAGCACAAATATTTTGTTAAAACATATATTTTGTTTTGTTTTTTGAGGTAGGGTCTCGCTTTAGCACAGGCTGCCCAGAATTCACTATGTAGTCTCAGGGTGGC
Organism: Zapus hudsonius; assembly: GCA_004024765.1. NCBI lineage: Eukaryota > Metazoa > Chordata > Mammalia > Rodentia > Dipodidae > Zapus > Zapus hudsonius. Next base: position 15,008 of record PVHP010013947.1, on the reverse strand, counting down.
CTTGAACTCATGGCAATCCTCCTACTTCTGCCTCCCGAGTGCTGGGATTAAAGGTGTATGCCACCATACCCAGCTTGTTAAGATAATTTTTAATCACATCAACTTTGTGAGTTCAATGTGCTATAGGGAACTCCAATGTTAAATCACAATTTTTAGAATCAAACTTTCAGACTTCGGTCTCTTCACAGATCAGTACGTATATCTTATATGTACACACAAGTGAACAGTCTCCAGATGCACACATTATATGTGTATATATCTTATATGTACATACAAGTAAAAAGTCTCCAGATGCACACTATGATCTATCATACTACAAACAGACACTTACTTTCAAGGGACATCTTTGGATTTTCAAGCTTTTTTCTTAGAACAGAATCAATGAGAACTCTTAGCTGCTTGAAAATGACAGCTATCTTTACTGGTGCCTGTGGAGAGAAGACATGTTGGCAAAGACGACCAGAGGACTATGAATATGTCTGATAAATCAGTGGAAAAGATATACCTTACAGCTTTCCTGCCCAAGTATACCTGGATTTTCCATTTAATAATTACATAATTTTAATATAAAACACAATGGGAAACATGGGCAAATTAAATTTATACATATGCGTATATGTATGTGTTATAGCAACATGATTTTCAGATTTAATAGATTTAAAAACCATATAGGCAAGATAAAATAAGGAAGTCTTCTAATTAAATCACAGAAAATATTATACAAACTTCAACAAAATTTTTTAAAATCTACCTCAGTGATACTGGAATTTGAAAACTAAATGTAAGATCAGTGGTCGTGCCTACCTGAAAGTAGATCCACCCGTCGACAGAAAGAAGGCGCTCTCGGTGTTGGACTTCGATGTCCCCACCAAACAGTAAAACCGGGAAAGGGCTCACTAGAGTTGTTTCCCTCAGATACACTCGGGCATACCTTATCTACATCAAGAAAAGGAAGAGAGGGGAAAACAACCTCACATTACAAAAATATAAGAAATTCATTTAGCTACTTTTTATGTACATACATTTTTCTATAACTTATTTCACATTTTATATATTTTCTAATTGTGTTTTCATTCCTTTATGTAAATAATTTGTTAATTTAATACTCATATCATGACCTGTGTATTAAGGTACTTTAAATATTATGGTGTAATTGTAATGATTTAATTCCTCCTGCTTTATATGTAAGTTTGATATGTTGGGAATTTCAAAACTAGTGTTTGAAATTACAGATCCTTGTGGGTTATTTTAAAGGTTAAAGCCGTAAGTATGAAGATATTACTTTAATAAAAGGAGAAAATATATTGCAATCTGACACATTTCTTTTCATACTGTCTTAACAAGCCATTATGGGGACAGGTAACAAAAAAGCCAAAAGACAATGCACACAACAGGTTATCTTAACTGGCATCATGTGTTTAAAACAAGATAATGGAGTACAATGCAGCTGAGGTTTAAAAAGTTGACTGTTTTAATTGTAATCTATAAACATTGTATTAAATTATCTTAGGTGATCTGTGACTCAAACGATTGCCACATCACCCATAGATCCATTACTCCTTCGCCCAATATTCCTCGTTTGGAAATGGAATATATGCGTCCTTTTACTTTCTGAGACAACTACTTACTCACGTTAGTGAAATAGTTAGGGAACTGATAAATTATTAACTAATATCTACTTGCTATAACTGTCTTCATTCTATGTAAAAAAAGTATGGTCAGATCAGAAACCTTACTATTTTTCTTTTAATAAATGAAAGAGTTTTTTGTTTGTTTTGAGAAACTATGCACATCTAGATTTCAAATATGAACAAGAATAAATCTCAATTTGAGAACTAAATACTTATTGGGCAGCCTAACTTGTGGTGACTGAGTTTTAGAATAATGTCCTAAATGCCAGAACTTAAGGAGGAGTGCTTTACCTTCTCCTGGTATAAGAGCCAGCCGTAAGTTTGTAAATCGCGATTTACTGAGGATGGATGCACTTGAGCTTTGCCTTGGGCTGTCTCCACAATGCAAGCCAGCTTTTCCGTGACGTCCACTGACTTTGTATAGATGATCTTGCCCAGGTTGTCATACAGCCCAGCAGCCAGTACAGCTTTAAGAAGGGCAATGTCTTGAAAAGAGAGGGTCTGTGAGGCTGTGTTTCCTTCCCAGCTGGTGCAAGTTGTGGAAGATGAAAATCCTGCTGCCTTGACCAACTTTATTAATTCCTGTTTTACATCCTAGATTATGATAAAAAGAGATAATCCTAACTATACATACATACATACATACACAATTCAGAAATTAATCATTAGAAGCCAGCTGTTCTACCACTCTAAGACTTTAAAGGTCGTAAAACATAAGAATGTCTATGAGAGCAATAAAAATGGTCTGAACACATTTTCAGTTACTATACCTACTTCAGTACTGGCTTTCTTTTAAAAAACTTTCTGGACAATTTTTAGTCAATGAAGATGGTCAGATAGAGAAACTGAGAAAGAATTACAAAGGAACCCTGATGGCACACTGCAAATACCTTCATCATTTGTCTCCAGGAATCTCATCTTAATTTCCTTAAGAACTCAGACTAAGCTTATTCATTTAATAAATTGTAACTCAAAATATTTTTCTACCTTCACCAGTGCAGATCAGCAAAACTACTACAGGACAGATGAAGATTTTTCAAGTACACAGGATACAAGTAATTAAAAGGTGATGTTTACATTTAGAATATCCTTTAGGCTTTTGGTTTGGGGCTTAACAGCTCTGACTTCAAGGGAGAACAGACTAAATCAACAGGATAGTTGCTGCAAACACCATAGAGTTCGAAAGAAGATCTAGAACTTTGCAGGTCAGGAAGGTGAAGAAAAGGCCTGGAGAGAGAAGTGGTGGGAGATCTGGAAGCTGGAAACTGGTAGGGGGTTAAGAGGATATGGAAGAGAGAAGGCTATCTGAAAAAACAAACAAACAAACAAACAAAAAACCACTTGGGGGCCAACTAACTAGGATGTCCACATACTGAATCTCAGTCAGTTGACATAGAAATGACTACTTCCAAAAGGTAGGAAACTCAACAGGGCAATTTACCCGATTCCTTAAAAAAAAAATGCAAGTAGATTAAAAAATTAGAGATGGATTAAGAGACTTAAGAGGGAACTGTTAATCAAATGAGTAGATTGTTTGGATTAAGATTTCAACTAGCTATAAAATAAAATTATGAGATATTTTTGGGATATTTCAATACAGTATATTTGTGATATTAAGGGATTTTTTTTTAAAAGGTGATAGTGTTAAAGAAAAAAGAGTCCTGTATTTTAGATACACATAATGATCTACTGCTTTGGCTCTGCTTAGAAAAGAACCTATAGGGCAGATAGTCAAATAAAGGGTGCACACAGGAGCTCCTAGTATTCTGTCTATATTTTGGTATGTCTCAAAGTTTCCATAATTAAGCAAAGAGATAATCATAACTATACATATATATATACATAACATACAGTGTATTATACAGACACAATTCAGAAATTGGTCATTAGAACTGACTTTCAGAGCTGAAAAGCCCGTATATCATTCCCCTTTCAGTCATGTTTTCCCTTAGAAATATGAAACCTTTTATTTGTTTGTTTTTTCAAAGTAGAGTCTCACTCTATCCCTAGCCCAAGCTGACCTGGAATTCACTCTGTAGACTCAGGCTAGCTTCAAACTCATGGTAACCCTCCTACTTCTGCCCTCCAAGTGCTGGGATTAAAGGTGTGTGCCATCATGTCTGGCTGAACTTTCTTTTTTAAAGGCAGAATCTCATTCTAGCCCAGGTTGACCTGGAAATCACTCTGTAGCCCAGGCTGACCTCAAACTCACAGTGATCCTCCTACCCCAGAGTGCTGGGGTTAAAGGCATGCACCACCATCTCCAGCTTAAAGATGTGGAATTTAAAGGTTAACCATCATATTACCAAGATAATGTTACTCCCATGAAGTCATGCTGCCTCTTTATAAAAATCACTTCCTGGATACATGATGATGACTGGGTATTATTTGAAGTCACTGTGTAGCACATGTAGGTCACTCACTGAAAGAGACAACACAACACCTGGACGTATCTGTGATCCTAGCACTTGGGAAGTAGAGGCAGGAGGACCAGGAGTTGATGGCCAGCCTTGGCTACAAAGCAAGTTGCAGGTAAGTTTATATGAGAGCATGGTTTACATGAGAGCATGTCTCAATCCCCCACCAAAAAAGCATACCAAACCAACCACCTCCCGCCCCAAATCAAGAAACTAAGCAAGTATTATATCTTATGAATTCAGTAAGTTTTTTCATGAAACCTGAAGTATGTGTCAAGCACAGCCCCAGGCATTTGTTTTTCTAAAATAAACTTATTAACCATCTGACTCTGAAGAATTACCTCTAAGGTTAAAAGCGATGTTCTATTGAGAAAATTTCTCCGGCAATACGCAATTTCAGAGCGATAGCCTCCTTCCTGCCGTGCTTTCTTCCATCTAGAGGAACATGTTCACAGAGAAGGTCATGTCCAGAAGAAGTAATTCAAGTAAGATTAATTAAGTTATAATCATGTAAAAAGAGGCCTTGCTTATTGCAACAGCTACATTTATATAAAAATTTTTAATACTTGCTTTATAAATGACAGTAAATCATTGTTGCTGTAAATATGAGGAATATACATACTATACATATAATACCCATTACACTGCTCTCAAATTCTAGGCAGAAGCACAGAGCTAGGACTTGTTAATATGATTACACCTTGACAGATGAAGAAATTAATAATACATTTAAAATAAAAAAAAAACAAATACACTGGTCACTGGCTTGTTGATAACGCCTAGATCATTTCTTTACCCTAGATATGCGTTGTAGATGGTCAGGTGGTCTGAATCAGCCACAGCCAACGCTGACTTTGCAAGATCTGCTTCATCTTTTCGGCCAATTGGTGTGGTGAAAGGAGACTTCTCTGTCATCACAGCGGCTAGTGTTGCCTAGCCAAAAGTAACCGAAGACTTCATCATTAAAGAGGCACCCATTTAAAGGTGATTTGTCAAAAACAAACAAACCAACAAAAAAAAATCGGTTTCTTATTTTTATACATTTACCATGGTTTACCACAGCGAATTTATAATTTCAGTATAAAGTAATTACTTTTAGTTTCATTTTATGGAACTGACAAAATGTAAATATTCTGTTGGGTGATTTAGGAATAATAGCACCAGGTTCAGAGAGGAAAACCCAGTTCTCCTGACTCACAGACTGTTGGCAATGACTTTTTTTTGGTTTGTTTGTTTTTTTGAGGTAGGGTCTCACTCTAGTCCAGGCTGACCTGGAATTCACTATGTAGTCTCACGGTGGCCTTGAACTCATGGTGATCCTCCTACCTCTGCCTCCCCAGTGCTGGGATTAAAGGCGTGCGCCACCACACCCGGCTGGCAATGACTTTTAAGAATAAGGTGGGGCTCAAGGGCATGGCAAAGATGCCATGATCGAGGAAGAGGGTCTTCAGCAAAGGCTCATTCTACCTGTGCTCTGACCTTGGACTGTTCAGCTGTCACAATGTGAGAAATAAATTTCTGGAGGCTGGGGAGATGGCTCAGTGGTTAAGGGTGCTTGCTTACAAGGTCTACAGGTCCCACATAAAGCCAGAACCACGGTGGCACATGAGTCTGGAGTTTGCAGTGGCAAGAGGCCCTAGTGAGCCAATTAATCAAATTTAAAAATATTTTTAAAAATTTCTGCTATTTATAAATTTAAAAAAAAAAAAAAGCTGGGGTGAGAGTGGCTCCGTGGTAGAGTATTTTCCAGAATGCATGAGGCCCTGTGCTCAATCTTCAGACTGTTAAAAAGTCTTATTAGGGACTGGAGAGATGGCTCAGCAACTAAGGCATCTGCTTGCAAAGCAGGACTCAAGTTCAATTCCCTAGAACCTCCATAAAGGCAGATGCACAAAGTGACATATGTGTCTGAAGATCATTTGCGGTGGTTGGAGGTCCTGGTGCGCCCATTCTCTCTGTCTGCCTGTTTTTCTCTCTCACACACTCTTTCAAATAAATAAATGAATAAATAAATTTAAAAATATATTTTTTTAAAAAAAGTACTATTAGAAATACACTGGACTAACCAACCACCAATTTGTTGTTACCAATAGCTTTTCAGAAACTATTGTATTATTGTAAGATTCCAAGAGCCCTGGAAATATATTACCATACATGATACAGAGTATAAACAAAACATTCCCATCAAGTATCTGGGCTTCCTGAGTGTGGACACAAGGATTTTATTTTGTTAAAAAATTAAGAGTTAAAACTTGTTTCCAAACTTTGTAATTTCCAGCCATATGATATAAAGTGAAGTAAGTTTTTCACTTACCACAGGGTCAAGGCAGCCAAATATGGCACCAAAAATAAGCATCTTGCCAATTTTGACATTCACAGGTAGAGCTGCTAGGTGCTGGCCCAGTGGAGTGAGTTTAGGCTCACTCAGCTCACAAGCCCCGATTTTCCTGAGCAAGTTCATTGCGTTGCTGATCACTTGGAGCTGAGGAGGATCTAAAGCTTTGGAGAGAAAATCTTCAGGAGAACCAAGGTCACATTTCTGTAGAATGAAATGTCAGAAAGAAGTGAATTACCCAAAGAGAGTACTGCTGCTAACATTTGAATTCAGTACAACCTTGAGCCAAGAGGGTAAAAGCGTAAAGCCTATACTATTAATTTACTCTTTTTTACAGTGGGGCAAGGGGAGGGCATGCGTGGTTATAGGAGAGGTGGGCACAAGGGCAAAATCTTCCCGTCCACACCGTTTCCTTTCCTCCTCCTCCTCTTAAAAAAAAAATCCCTTTTAAAAATAAGCTTATAAGGTAATAGGTTTCCTTAAGCATTTTCATACATACTTTGTTTTGGTTGATCCCCCTTCCACCTCTCTCCTCCCCTCCCCATCTGCTGCTGATCCCCTTTCCCTGCTCTATCCCTTCTCCTGGTCATTCTGCCTTCTATTTAAATCAGTTTCCTCATACAGTCTTTGATAGTTAAAAAGCTAACAATGGAACGCAACTATAGATTTTTCAGCCTAGGAAGTCCCTGGTGGAGGCCAGGGTTTGTCTGCCTCGGCAGTGCTGATATTCGGGCTGGTCGTCTTGGTTTTCTGGAGCTGTTCTGCGTACTGCCTGATGTTCAGCAATACCCCTCATCTCTTCCCTCTAGACCCCAGCAGCACTCAGCCAAGCCCTGTTATGACCACCAAAAATGTCCCTGGATGATGGGAAATACTAATCTAGGTTATGAAGCTGTTTTTAAAGCAAGTGAAGGTAAAAGCACTTAGACATGCATCCCTCCCTCCCTGGCCATAAAGGGGTGAGGAGCACAAATCCCATCAGCACTGTGCTTCTTGGGGTTACCATGATATGAAGACATAATTCCTCCAGAGGTACACGCAAAATCTCAGGAACAGAGTACTCCATAAAGCCTTCGAATCTGAAAAACAGGTGGATGCATGAACTCATGCCAGGCAGCTGGCACAGATCTGCATGCTTTACCTCCTGGTGCTGTCCTCACCTCTCTCTGGTGTACATTCGAAAGCAGAAGCCATCTCGGACTCGTCCAGCTCTCCCCTGGCGCTGAAGGGCACTGGCTTTGCTGACAAAAGTCTCCACCAAAGAACTCATCTGACTGCTTTCATGGTACCTGAAAAAAGTTTTGGGAAAGGATATGTGTATAACTGACTTAAATCAAAATCAGGAAAAGCCAGAAATACTTAACTCTTAAAATTAATCTGAACATGCTCTAGAACAACAACAACAAAAAAAACTTGCTTATTCTTTCTTAAATTAATCTGACCAAGGAATCTTTCATTTTACTAGAACACTTATTAAAAATTCTTTGAAGCCGGGCGTGGTGGCGCATGCCTTTAATCCCAGTACTCGGGAGGCAGAGGTAAGAGGATCGTCGTGAGTTCAAGGCCAGTCTGAGACTACAGAGTATATTCCAGGTCAGCCTGGGCTAAAGTGAGGCCCTACCTTGAAAAAAAAAAACAAAAACAGAAAGAAAAAAAGAAGTTCTTTGAGCCAGGCTAACAACTGCTACTTGCCAACATTACAGTTCCACATACCTTTCACGTGGAATGTCTCCACTAAAGGTACAAATGAGAATTTTCTATTGGATATTAATCCTTTTAAGATACTGCTGATATCGGGGAAAGTATACACAGATTATAAAGGAACTAGAGGTGCCCTCCGTACTTCATGCGATATAAACATTAAAATATGTAGAAAGTAGTAATAGTTTTGTTGAGGAGTTAGCTGGTTACCTATTATGTTCCAGCTTCTATATTAAGTATTTTCAGTTAGGAAATTTCCACTTTCTCCATTAACATATGACTGAACTGATGGTGAGAAAGGTATTATGTTGCTCAAGAACAGATTAGAGATTGAAATCCAGTTCTCCAAAATCCACTTTTATTATAATCCCCAAAATAGTCATTGTTAAACTAGTTTATAAGCAAAAGTCTTACAAAATGTATGTTGTGATATTTTTCTCAACACTTTTCTCTCTCTTTTTTCTTTTTAAGGGTTAGAGATTTTAAGTAAAATTTAAAGTGCTTAAGAAGGAAAGAAAGAGTACAGAGCCCCACCCATGAGAAGGCAGGAGTGGGGTAAAGCCCCCACCCCCAGAAAACACTTTTCTAAAGGCAGCAGCAGAACACTGACATTATCCATGATGCAAAATTCTGAAATTATTCTTAGCCATTTTAAAGTTTCCTATAGTTTTGCTAAGGTGTTGCTTTTAACAGAATTATGATATTTGGGATATTCTTATATAGTTCTATAATTTCTCCAAAGATCCCCAGACTCTCTTCAGGTGTGTAATACTTAAACATGAGAAATTCAAACTTACTTATTTTCTTTTGTTTTCCCAGTATCAATGACAAACACAACATCTGGAATGGTGATACCCGTCTCTGCAATATTTGTTGCTAAAACAATCTGAAAACAAGTAAAAAGCTGACATTCTTTGCCATCTCTCTTTAGCATGTCATTTAAGCTTCTTTAAGAGCTGATAAAATTTAAAAGTAAATTTCAGGGGAGCAATAGAGGAAGGGACAAAGAGAAAGTGAATTTCAATTTTACTCACAAAAATCCACACGGTAGTTGTTTACTGTATAATTTTAATTTGCTTTATAGTTTCATCAGCTTAACTTAATGAGACCAATGCTACACATTTTCATTACTATAAAAATATAATTTCCCTAATTCTAGCCAGTCATTTAACAAATGACAGAGGTGAACTCAAGTCTGGAGATGAAGGCAGTCCAGCGGCACATTATTAGAGAGCACATCAGTGAGAGGACGGAGGCTCCTGTTCTGTTCAGTAATTCTGAGCTCTGAGGGCTTGGGCCATTCTGATTTGCTGTGAGTAAGCAGGGATAGAATCCTAGGACTAACTCTAACTTCCCTAAGTACAGTTTTGTACATTTTTATAATGCTACTGTCTCCTTGGCAGTAAGCCTTTGGGAAACTCCAGGTCAGATCTAGTGAGCACTCTGTTCCAGCTGTGCACCTCAATCCCTAATGACTACATTTCTTACTCACTGATCCCAGGAAATGGAACCAAATTATTAAGAGAGGGGGTGAAGCCTATGAGATCATTCCACTTCAGCAGTGTTAAAATTATTTTCTTTTTGTTTTGATGAGGTCAGGTCTCACTCTAGTCCAGGCTGACCTGGAGCTCACCTTTTAGTTCCAGGCTGGCTTCAACCTCACAGCAGCCCTCACCTCTGCCTCCCAAGTGCTAGGATTAAAGGTGTGTATCACCATGCCTGGCTTTTAAAAAATTATTTTCTTAGGAGGTAGAACTCTTTTCTTTATACAAAATCTTACACAGAACCCAAGTGTTAAAAATCAGAGCACAATTGCAGAATCCTTGGGGTTCTCAAAGCTTAGAAAACCACTAGTTTAATACAACCCCTTAAAGAAAAGGTGGAGTGCTGGCGAAAGGCACACAGCTGGTGCAGTTCAAGGACGCAGGCCTTGTGCATTAGCTAGGCTTTCACTGTTTCCCCTCTTGGCTTGTGTGTTTGTGCATGCATGTGAGGGTCAGGACAACATTGGGCATAATGCCTTAGGAATGCTGTCCACCTCTTTTTGAGACAGGGTCTCTCATTGGCCTGGAGCTCATTAATTAGGCTAGACTGGTTAGATAACAAACCCCAGGGACCCTCCCATCTCTGCCTCCCCAGTTCTGGGATTATAAGCAGGTGCTTTGACATTTGGCATTTTAAATGGGTTCTGGGGCTCAAACTCAGGTCCTTATTGCTTGCAAGGCAATAAGCCCCCAATCAGGCTCTTTCAGACAGCTCTGTATTTCCCACATTGTGCCCCGTATTGTGCTTTCATTTTTCTCTTGACTGACAAGGGCTTAAAATCTGAGAAGTTCATTGCCAAGCATCAATTCATTCGGAGTCATGAACAGAGGGCCTAATGAAAGCCATGGATATCTCCATAACCTAATGTCTATGTACTATACTGGGGAATTAAAAGCTGGGCCAGGGGAATAAATAAACAGCTCAATGGAAGAACACATGCCTGGAAAGAGCAAGGCTCTGGACTCCATCACAAGCACAGGGAAACAAATCCAACTATAGGAACAAATAGCCCCGACAGCAGAAATCCTCCCAAAACTTTAACAGCTGTGACACCAACCTCCTTCGTGATGGCTTCCTGGGAAAGAGTACTGATTTTTTTTTTTTAAATATACATACCACATCTTTCAACTACCACACCCACCCAAGAAAATCTTGTTCCTTTCATGACACATAATGTAAATATTCAAATGCTTGAATTTAAGTGTTGGGTTCACTTCTGGTTACACTTACAATCTGTGACGTATTATGAAGTACTAAATAACTTTCTTGATGAAGTGAGAATGATTTCATGAAATAGCCTCAGATGGACACATGCATTTGCCATCCTGAACCTTACCTTCCTGACTCCTGGAGGAGGGAGTGTGAATGCTGCAGCCTGGTCTTGAGTGGAAAGAACAGAGTGCAGAGCTATCACCTTATATCTGAAAGTTAAAATCATAGTTCTTAGCAAGAGTTTCTCTTTAGAAGACACTGCAAGGAATAACAAAATTTATTTGCATATAAAAAGCAGCTTTTAATTTTTTATTAAGACAAATTTAAACAAACAGAATTTCACAGAAATAGTCTAACAAAACCCTACAAAGAACTATCAGATAAAAAATTCAGCATGAATAAATAGCAGGTTGAGTTTCCTTTGTCTGAAATGCTCAGCGCACCAGAAGTATTACAGATTTTGGAATATTTTGGATTTAGAAATAGGGGTGTCTTAATTTATATATAAAATACTGGGTTTAAAGAATTAAAAAAGTTCTGATGTCAGTGTGAGAACCAGCAAAAGTAATAAACTATATCAGAAGAAATAAACAGCTGATTTAATAGGAATAGGCAATCAACTGCAGCCTGACTTCAGTTTTGCAAGACTCAGTGGGTGGGGAGAGGGAAGTTACAAGGACTCTCAGTCATATTACGAAAACAGAATAAATGCAGATACAGTTCCTATTTATTTTACTAGAAAAATGCTGTAATAGGAATATTAAAAAAAACAAAAACTTACATCACAACAGGCAAATTAAGTGAAGTTGAAAAGATTTTGTAAACTCTGATCAAGAGTTTCAATGCAAAACCGGGCGTGATGGCGCACGCCTTTAATCCCAGCACTCGGGAGGCAGAGGTAGGAGGATCGCTGTGAGTTCAAGGCCACCCTGAGACTACATAGTGAATTCCAGGTCAGCCTGGGCTAGAGCGAGACCCTACCTCGAAAAACCAAAAAAAAAAAAAAAAAAGTTTCAATGCATCAGGGTGGAGGCAGTGGCTGAAGTACTTGCAGTGCAAACATGAGGACCTCAGTTTGGGTCCCCAGAACTCATGGAAAGTTCTGGGCATGGTAACATGTGTGTCTGGGCTAGCAGAGACAGGTAGACAGGTAGGGCTTAGCTCATCTACTTGTATTGGTGAGATCTGGGTTCAGTGAAAGACTGTCTCAAAAAGTAAGGCGGGCAGAACACCAGATGTCGCCTCTGAACTCCACATGTGCATAAGCACCACACACACGTACCCACATGCATGTACATCTCACACACACAAGACTGCACACACAGGTACCCACATGTATGTACATCAAACACATCAAAAAAAAAAAGTAAAGAGTTTTAATACATCAGATACTTTTCCATTTTAAAAGGACCGGGAATATAGTAAAGATTTATAGTTACCGTTCAGAATAGAATCTTCTGTCATTTGACAGGAGATCATACAGTTGTTGAATATGAGCAAGGCCTGGTAAAAAAATCAACACTGCTCCTTCAACACTTCTGAATTGGGGACTTTTGTCTGAAATTTAAAAAAAGATACAATATTCAAAATAAGAAAGGAACAACATACAGAATATTAATAAAATACTTCCTGCCCACAGAAACTAGGAGAGGCAACAGAATGAAATATACCTAAGTATACAAGAAGTTCCAAAATGAGATCCAGGTTAATCTTCTGCGGGTTCATGTAGAGAATAGCGTGCTGTGTGCGGCTGCTGTACTTCCGGTAAAATGGATCTAAGTCAGCACTTGCTCCAGTCTGAACTGGGATGTAGTCCTGAAAGAAACCCAACCAGACAAAACTGAACAGAAACATTTTGTATCTATTAGAGACAAAGAGAAAAGGGAATATTTGTAACCATTCACATCTTTATTTTTCTCATTGTCACCATTATTGTTTTGTTAAAATATTACAAGAGTATGATTAATTAACTGATGAATTTATTTTTGAGACAGGATTTTGCTGTGTTGCCTTGGATGGTCTCCAGCTCAGGAACTCAGTGCCTCTCTCACCTCAGCATTCCTAGAAGCTACAATTTGTGCCATTCACTTTACAGCTAAGGTTGCCTCCTGTTATGACCTGGGCGGGTAAAAAAGCCAACAGCAAACATTTGGGGATTGAACCATCCTAATACCCTATAGTGAAAATCACTAGAAATTTACTCCTCACTATGGTCACCACCACTTGTGGGAGTTGCTTCTTTTTTTTTTTTTTTAAATATTTTATTTATTCATTTTCAAGCAGAGAGATACACAGAGAGAGAGAGAAAGAGAGAGCACACCAGGGCTGGGTCTGGCTTATGTGGGTCCTGGGGAATTGAACCCAGGGCCTTAGGCACTAGAGGCAAGTGCCTTAACTGCTGAGCCATCTCTTCAGCCCAGGAGTTGCTTCTTATTTACATGATCCTTGATGTTACTTGCACCTGTGCCTCTTGTGCCAAAGTATACTCAAGTTTACCATGTGACTTTAAAGCTCCAGCAGCAGGTTAAAGTATGGACATCAGTACTGGATACCTTGCAAAATATTTTTTTTACCTGATATTTTTTTATTCCCCCAGCTTTGCTTGTAACATTAATGGTAATTTCTTCCTCCTCCTCCAGAAACTTCTGACAGTACTCTGAATCTTTCTCTAGTACAAAGCCTGTTTCTTCTACAATGTCTTCAAGATGAAAAACCTGCAGGGAAAGGCATGTGAGTGGGTGAACTCAAGTTCACATCAATAAATGTAGTTTTAAAGTGAAGGAGGAGAGAGTTACTTTGGGAATGTCACCAAACTAACTGACAGCAGTAGGAAAAGCTCAGTGTTTCTTGGGAATGAAGAACATGATTGAAACAGAAGGGTCTGTTGCTAACCTTTCCAGGTAAATTACATTCTGGCATGTTTCGTAGGTGAACTGAAAGGGTAAGTGTCTAGCCTAAATGGTGAGCTCGGGGCCAATGAGATCGTGTCTCAAAAAGAGGTGGATGGCACTTCAGGGGATGCCACCTGAAGTGTCCCCTGGCCTCCAAATGCATGTGTGCAAAAGTACATGTGTACTTGCATTCACACCTTGCCACATACTTTCACACACGCATGCATACAGACAAGGCAGCCCTAAATTTGAGGGTGGTTGAAAAAGAAGTTTCTCATTGCCAGATAAATCCCAACATGATTTTTATGTGGAAATAAGTTATATGCCCTATGCCACTGAGATCTGTCCTCAGAGCCAGGTGCGATGGTGCACGCCTTTAATTCCAGCACTTGAGAGGCAGAGGTACGAGGGATCGCTGTGAGTTCAAGACCAGCCTGGGACTACACAGTGAAACCCTACCTTGAAACACTCCCCTTCCCAAAAGGAAGTCTGTCCTCAGAACACTTGTTTCCATCCTCCATCCTCAGGCAAAGCGACACCAGCTATAGGATACTCAAAATTCTTTTGGGCCTACGCAACTTGCGGTAGCAAAGAACAGCTCTGGGCTGACAGCGAGGGCCTGTGCCCTGGGCAACATGCGGTGTTAATGTACTTTCTGCTTAGACACACGCTCGAAAGAAAACTTACTTCAACAGGATAGCTTCTTCCCGAAATTCTGAGAATAGGACAGTGTGTGAAGTAGGTAGAAAACTTTTCACTATCCACAGTGGCACTCATCAAAATTAAGTGTAGGTCAGACCGCTTTTGTAAAATTTCCTTCAAGATAACTAGTAGGAAATCTGACTGCACACTTCTTTCATGAACCTAACAAAAAGACAACACAAAATTAATGACATATACGTTTAAGTAATCTGTCATTCCAATCTACTAAAAGATAACGAATATATAAGTACATAGTCAGTACATGTGGGGGGTGGGGCTGCATGTTTTAAATAAAGCAGATCTTCACAAGAGAAAATAATGTTACTTTCTGAAACTGAAGACCATGAGAAATAGTATATCATGTACACTATTACCCACAGCAGTGGGACTCCAGGAGATGGCTTGGAAATGACACCTCATATGGCTGACAAAACCGTCTCTCAAATTTCTTTTCGAGGCAAGTGACTCCTAACCCTCTGCTACTGATATAAGACCGGGCTTACTACACTGTGTATGCACTGATATAAGACAGAGGTTACAACTACACTATGTAGACAAAGGGAGCTGAGTAGCA
>PVHP010013946.1:0-40052 GCA_004024765.1 Zapus hudsonius | reverse complement strand
AAAAGCTGGCTTTCTTAAAAGTCCAGGTAGAATCTGAAATGTGCTAAGTCCCCACTTCACTGGCGTCTGACTCACATAGTTCGTGACAATTCAAAGGCAGAACTGAGTTTGTTCCACTTAGAATATCCACTTAGAATAAGAGAATATTAAAGCCAGAAGAGACTGAGAAGCCATGTGAAATCTAGAGAAGTTAACTAACTCACCAGGGTCACAAAGCCAGTGGTTAACAACAGGGTACCAAGCTCACTGCTCTTCCCCTTTATACAGGTGACGCCTGACATGGACAAAACCAATTCCCTCAGAATCTGTCACCCTGAAAGGAAAGAGTTCAGGGAATCCTCGGTGCTTTTGGTTAGGGATGAATATGTGGACAGCTGTGAGTTATGAGCTTGACCAGAGATCTGCTTGGTCGTCTGCAGCGGAAGCCACTAATCATCCCTAGGAACTCATGCTGACAACTTCTGGGACAACTGATAGGGTGTGTTAAGCAGCAGCCGATGAAAAGCACATGTCACAAAGGTGGCCTGGGGAGCTTTTGCCCGCAGCAGCCTGGGATGCACAGGCTCACTGGGGAGCAGTGACCCATTTAGTAGCCGCCTGTCTCTGTCCATGCAAAGGTGATGCCACAGGTGGCGCCATGTGATTATTCCTGTCTTACTGGACTGCAGTGGAGAAGATCAAAAGCTACATGGTTGCCAAGGTGAAGTGTGTGTGGGTGTGGGGGGGAGATGGGGACCACTGCTGTAGCCCTGGAAAGACTTGTGACACAAACGCCTTAGCTTCTACAGGGTTGTGGTGGACTAAAGACTTCTTGAAGAGTACTTGTTCTTTCTTCCGTATCTTCTCCAAGTACTTTAGTCAAAATAGCACATACATGCCAAGCTGATTTTGGGGTGAGGTGTGGGAAAAGGACAGCATTGAGATGAGCTAGCAAGTGGAGAGCCAAGAACAATGCAGCACACTCATACCAGTGATAATTCCTGCTTCGGCCGGGGCTTCTGATCCCAGGCAGGCTGGACCCCTGTGTGCTGGGGCTGCCTGCCTGCCAGTCCTGGCCACAAGGACTCCTGCAGTGGTTTTCTGACTCTCAGGGCCTCACTACCCCACATGGCTGCTCCAAGGTGCTTCTGTGTTTAAACTTAGTTGTAAGATTTACTGCCATCGTCCAGTATTGTATCTAGCTTACTGGAAAATTCTTTCCACATCTTGTCCACAAGGGCATTTCTTTTTCTTATTTTTCTTTTAAAAAATATTTATTTGAAGCTGGGCGTGGTGGCGCACACCTTTAATCCCAACACTCGGAAGGCAGAGGTAGGAGGATCACCATGAGTTCAAGGCCACCCTGAGACTACATAGTGAATTCCAGATCAGCCTGGGCTAGAGTGAGACCCTACCTCGAAAAACAAACAAAAAAATTTATTTGAGGGGGGATGGGTACACCAGGGCTTCCCATTACCAAAAATGAACTCTAGATGCTCACACCACTTTGTGCATTTAGCTTTATGTGGGTACTGGAGAATCGAACCTGGGCCATCAGGCTTTTCAAGCAAGTGCCTTCAACTCCTGAACCATCCCTCCAGCTCTCCTCCCTTCTTCTCCTCTCGTCTCTTCTTTTCCTCCCCACTCCCATGGAAGGTCTCTAGCTCAGGCTGATCTGAAACCAACTCTGTAGCCTCAGGCTTGGCCTCAAACTCACAGCAATCCTTCCTCAGCCTCCCATGTGCTGGGACTAAAGGCATATGCCACCACACGTGGCTTTCTTTTTTCTTTTGAGATGGGGGTCTTGTTATTGTCCAGGCTGGTCTCAGACTCCTGGACTCAAGTGATCTCCTCAGCCTCCCAGGTCTTGGAGTTATAGACATGTGCTACTTGCTGTGCCTGGTTTCAGACAAACATTTTTACAAGTACCATCAGGTGGCCAATGATTTCAATGTGACACACTAGAGGGCAACCCCAACTTAGCAGAGGAGAGTATAAACACCACTGGATGGAGAAATGTATGAGAAACAACCGACATGCTCATACATGTATGTATGGATTATGATGGAGCAGTTTGTGTTTGGTGGGAGGGACATTTTCCATCTGAATTCTAAAGGAGTGACAAGGAACACCGCTTTAGTGAGTGATATGGGAGTGGAAAGAGATCAAGTGTGAATGAAGTATGGGAAGAAGGGAAGGAGGGTATAAAAGCCTGACTCGGGAGCTAGAACACAGGCACAGAGGGGGTGGGCATATTGGGAGTTTTATAGACGGCCAGCCAAGTCCTCTCAGCAAAGAAACCTTTCTAACAGACCAGGTCTTATCTGAAGACCAAAATATCTCTATCTCTCTCTCTCTCTCTCTCTCTCTCTCTCTCTCTCTCTCTCTCTCTCTCTCTCTCACACACACACACACACACACACACAGCATTTATTTATTTGCAAGCAGAGAGAGAGATATGAATATGATATTGTCATGCCAGGGCCTCTAGGCACTACAAACTCCAGATGTGTGCACCACCCTGTTCACCTGGCTTTATGTGGGTACTGGGGAACTGAACCCAGGTCGTCAGGCTTTGCAGGCATGCGCCTAGACCACTGAGCTATCTCTCCAGCCCTGCATATATATTTTGAGACAGGTCTTGCTCTGCTCCCCAGGCTGGCCTCTACGCCTTGGACTCGAGTGATTCTCCCACTTCGGCAACCACATGCTCAGGGCACTGTGCCCAGTTTTTCAACTTCCCACAGAACCTGCTTTCTCCAGTCCCATTCTGTCACTGAGCTCCACCTCAGCCCTTCCCTATTCTTTAAAAAATATTTATTTATTTGCAAGCAGAGAGACAGAGAGGAATGGGTGCTCCAGGACCTCTAGCCACTGCAAATGAACGCATGCCTCACTTTGTGCATCTCGCTTCACATGGGTACTGGGGAACTGAACTCGGGTTTCTCATTCTTTAAATATTCATCCTTTTTAACTTTTAGGAAATTATTATTACTTTTAGTGCTAGAAATTGATCCCAGGGTATTGCACATGCTAAGCACAGATTCTACCATTGAGTTATACCTCCAGCCCTTAGGAAAAACAAAAAAATTTTTGAGATAGTTTTGCTGTGTAGCCCCAGTTAACCTCAAACTCTGGATCCTTCTGCCTCAGCTTCCTGAGTCCTAGAATTACAGGTGGGAGCCACGACACATGGCTAGAAGATTATTTCTATTAGGTGTTATATTCACATATGTCAAAATTCAAATGTTACAAAAGGATGGAAGCCTCAGTCCCAGCCTTATCCCCCATCACCATGCGGTTCAGAGGCAACCAGTATCAGCATTGTCTCCAGAAATACAGATATAAAATCAAGTATTCATCCTTCCCTTTCCCCCAAATGGCTACTCAGTACAGTGCTTTGCTTGGCTCACTTAGCACCATCCCAGTCCTCAGACAGCTTTTTTTTTTTTAGTTTTTCGAGATTGGGTCTCGTTCTAGTCCAGGCTGACCTGGAATTCACTATGTAGTCTCAGGGTGGCCTTGAACTCACGGCGATCCTCCTACCTCTGCCTCCGGAGTGCTGGGATTAAAGGCGTGCGCCACCACACCCGGCCCTTGGACAGCTTTAACAGCCACACAGAAAGCATTCTACCGACGGGTTGTACTGTAACTTACTTAACTGTAACTTACTCAACCTAAGCTCACCCTGCTGGAGAAGGTCTCCTTTATAAAGTTACTTCCTTGGTGGACTGTGGCTATGGCTCCAGTGAAGTTGGACTCTGATGTCTGAACTAGGAGCAGGTATATTAAAACTCAGTTTGATGAAATTATATGAAGCACTAGTGTTTACAAGTCTTATTAGACATTCCAGAGACTTCTAAGGGTAGTTAATATACCTTTTAGTAAGACTGAGCTCTATAGTTTCCTAATATTGGTTTAATTCTTCTCACCATTCTTTTCTGATCTATTTCTCAGTGGGTTGTAATGGTGACTGGTTTTGTCCTTTCTACGTGCTTGGGTCTTTTGGAGGTTTACCCTGCCCTCCCCTTGCCCTGTTCTCAGTGGAAAACATGAATCCCTACGGCAGCACTCCTCTTCTTTGGGGCACTTATATAACCTGACTAAATCATAATGTATTTAAAGTGATGCAGTTAATTAAGCCAGAATGCTAAGTGACTTTAAATTTGGGAAAATAAAGCAGGCCTTTGTGTAGGAAATGCCTCATAAAGCAAACATTTATTTCAGATTTTGAGCTTCCTTGCCTACATCGTGAATAATTTTACAGTAAAAATTGATGACTTTGTCTTAAATGCACAGAACCCTGGCCAACACTCCTCTTCACATAACAGTGTTTTCACAAGATGCAGTGAGGAACTGCAGAGCAGGGGCTTGCCTCCCACAAACTGTGGGAGAACTGATCCACTGGAAGCTGTCAATTACAGTGTCCACACTTTAGAATCCCTTAAAAAATAAACTAAAGGCAGGGATGTCTGGAATTATGGCTGGTATGGTAGGCAGAATTCAGGAGTGGCCCTAAAATTCCCCCCCCCCCTTTTTTTTTTTTTTGGTTTTTTGAGGTAGGGTCTCGCTCTAGCCCAGGCTGACCTGGAATTCATTATGTAGTCTCAGGGTGACTGACCTTCACCATCACCTTGGCTGATTTAGAGTCACCTAGGAGAAACGCCTCTAGGTGAGTCTGGGAGGGCATTTCCCGAGAGGTTTACCTGAGGAGGGAAGACCCACCCTGAATGTGTGGGTGGCACCATCCCACTATCTTGGGACTGAATAAAATGAAAAACAGAACAGTGTCCATGTAAAGCCAGATACACAGAGTGGCACAGGCATCTGGAGTTCATTTGTAGTGGCTGAATGTCCTGGTATGCCCGTTCTCTCTCTTGCCTCTCTCTGCTTACTGGTAAATAAACAGAGATTAAAAAAAAAAAGAAAACCAGAATTTATGCTTAGCACAATTTCTTGCACCCAGCTGCATCCCCTCAGTAAACGGTAGATGTTAAAGCAGCATCTATGAATTAATGCACCACTGGCACACGGATGAGTGGAGGTGGAAAAGAAGCTGAGACAACTGAATCCATAGTTTTTTAGTTTTACTTTTTGGTCTATGCAGTGTGTACATGTATAGTGTATGCAAGTGTGTGTGTAGATATGCAGGCTCCAGGTGCACGTGTGCAGAGGGCAGAGAACATTGGGTGTCCTCCTTGGTCATGTCTCTGCTTCATTTCCTTAAGATGGAGTCTCTCCCTGGACCTGGAGCTGCTGTTTTGGGTCAGGTTGGCAGAGCAGCAAGCTCCAGTGATTCTCTGACCTGCATGCCCACAGATGGCTACAGGCAGCTTTTTACATGGATGCTGGGAATTGAACCCAGGCCACCTCAAGCCCTCATGTGTGTAGCAATAGCTCTTACCTCATGAGCCATTTCCCCAGCCCCTGTATTCTGTATTTTGATGTTGAGAAACTGGTAGCTTGGCATGTACGTATCTTTTGCTGTGCTGTGCTGTACCAACTTTCCTGGGTTTTGGTTTCTATGCAGGAAAGTAGTAATGTCAGAATTGTGACTACAGATGCTTCTGCACAGGGTGGGAAGTAGATTAGAGCATTCCAAGAGCTCGGTGGAAGGTGAGCACCACAGCTGCCAGGGTGGATGAGAGGTGAACCCACTCCTGAACAGGACAAACAGCTGCCAGGCAAACCACAAATTCCAGACTCAGTAATTTAGCAAAAGTCCTTTAGAATAAAAAAGGACTTCCTCAGCTGGGCGTGGTGGTGCAGGCACTCGGGAGGCAGAGGTAGGAGGATCACCATGAGTTCAAGGCCACCCTGAGACTACATAGAGAATTCCAGGTCAGCCTGGGCTAGAGTGAGACCCTACCTCAAAAAACCAAAAAAAAAAAAAAAAGAAAAAAAAAAGTTTGCGTTTGAGGCCAGTCTAGGCTACAGAGTACAGACCCAATTTCAACCTCTTTCCCCAATATGGTTGACTCTTAGCCAAAGGCAACTGAGAAGAAATAGCCTAGAGTCCATCTTTTGTAGGCTATGGAGAAACATTGTTCCAAATGGTGGACCTGCACTGTTTCCCTTGATTGTCCTTTAGCAAAGATTTCCAGACCCCAACTGAACCTTGGAAATACCAAGAAGCAACATGAACCTCAGATTACACTGAGAGGCAACATGTCAGTGCAAAAGATGCCCAGACTCTGGGGTTCTGTACTGGCTCTACCACTGCTTAGCTGGGTAATCACGAGCAAGCTGCTTCCTTTTCTAGTTCTGTATTCACCAAACAGAGATCACACCACCTACTTTTTAGGTCTTAAGGATTTAGAAATAATATACATAGAGCGTTTAGCGTTGTGCCTGTCATGGAAGCTGCTATAAAATGATGGTTCTGTACGATGGCCCCAAGTCCTCTCGAGCAATGCCACAGCATACTGGGCTCAGGAGAGGGGCAGCTTGCCTGTTCAGAATATATGATTTGTCATTGTGCTAGAAGCCGCCCACTTCATCCGTAAATTGTGATTCCTCCAACAATCCAATTAGGAACCCAAATGTCAAAAGATAGAGGCTTTTACTATAAAGTGCTATATTCAAGGAATCTGAAAGCTACAAGAGTTCTTAGAGGTCATCCAAGGGTTCTTACAGTCTCCTCTGAGTCAAAAGAAACTGTAATCTCTGGATAATGAGACCGGTACTTTGAGATAATCCCAGGGGCTGCTAAGAGCATCTTGTAGGAGTTGTGCCTCAGATTTGATGTTTATTCTCTTGACCTGCCAGACAATAAGGTAAATAGTGCATAGAAACTAACTATAAAGAATTAAGGAGGGGCTGGAGAGCTGGCTCAGCGGTCAAGGCACTTGCCTCCAGTGCCTAAGGCTCTGGGTTCAATTCCTCAGTACCCACATAAGCCAGACCCACAAGGTGGTAGCCCTGGTGTTCTCTCTCTGCTTGAAAAATGAATAAATAAAATATTAAAAAAAAGAATTAAGGATAGCCAGATGTGGTGGCTCATATCTGTAGTTCCAAACATTCAGGAGGCTGAGGTAGGAGGATCACCATGAGATTGAGGTGAGCCTGGGCTACAGAGTGAGTTCCAGGTCAGCCTGGAAAACAAACAAAATAATTAAGGGTAACTATGCTATAAATTATAACTTTCAAAATAAGTACAATAGATTCTGAGTAGTGAAGGCCATGGACTGTATTTGTGATTATTTTCCTGCTATGCTCAAAGCACATGGGGAGGGGGAGGACATAACTGGGTCCACAAGTTTACTAAATCTAAAATATCCAAGGTGCTTTTCACCAGGGCTTTCCTATATCTGGAATCCTTTTATTATCCTGGCAAATGGGAATGTTCTGAGATTTACAGGCCATATCTCATTCTTGAGCTCCAGCTCAAATAATTTCCAACTACTTCATCATAGGAATATATTGGGGAAGAAGAAGTGTTCAATTTCCCATTACCTTCTTCAGCAGATTACGTAAATAACTCAGGCAGCTCATGAGAGGTAGTATATCTAATTTTATGTGAATTAATGAACAAGAGAACTGGTTCTTCTTAAATGCTAAATAAGAGATGACCTTCAGAGGAAAGCCACAATAGTTCATGGAGACCATGCCAGGCGGTCACAATTCACCTAGAGTGCCTCATTCTTATCTGAGTGCTCACTGTGATATGGGCCACGCTGAACCAAAGAAACAGCCTTAGTGCAACTTCCAATTTTAGGACTGGACCATGCTCTCTGCTGGTTAATCAATCTACAGCTGCTGCCTGTAAGCATGAGGACCACTTCTCAGAAGCACATGAACTCTGTAAGGGTTAAGAGATTTGAGCCATGGAACACTTTGCTTCTAAAATCTACAGAGGATCCATTAGCATATTGCAGTATATGTTCTTTACAATGCTTTGTGGGAAGCTTTGTGCTACATTATGTCTCAAGATTGGTTTGTAAGCTCTGAAAAGAATAAACAGTACCAGGCCTCTAAAACGTGCCAATTTCTGAAGGTCTTAAAAAAATGAAGATAGCTAGTCTTAGAGCAACTAAGACTGAGAGCAGAAGCCAGTCAGAAAACACTACCATCTCTACACCTGCTCTATTCTTTCCTGGCCCCAAGGATGCGTCAGGGCTCCAATTTTAAGCTTCTAAATCCTCTTATGGCTATGAGCATTTACCACACAAAAGAAGGACTGCTTGGAGCTGGAGAGAGCTCAGTTGGTAAAGAGCCTGCCTTGCAAGCATGAGGGCCTGGGTTTGAGTTCCAGAATCCATGTCCAGATGCCAGATGTGGTGGCGTGGGCTTGTAATCTCAGCACTGGGGAGGCGCAGACAGGTGGATCCCTGGGGCTCACTGGCCAAGCAGTCTAGTCTACTTGGCAAATTTCCAGGAGGGAAGGCCATGTAGAGACAGAGACAGATGGAGGCTGTCTAGCCACAGGCCAAGGAGCAGAGAGCCACCAGAAGCTGGAAGGGACCAGGAAGGGACGCTTCCCTGCGGCCTTTTGAGGGATGTGGCCCCGCCAACATCTTCATTTCAAACTTCTTGCCTTTAAAATTTTGAACTATGAGAGCATAAACTTCTATTGCTGTAAATCAAATTTGTGGCAATATTTTATAGCAGCTCTGCAAACAACTGCATGTGGTTTTCCTCTTACTTAATATGAATCTAGGCCAACTGCCCCTAGATACCTATCATTATACACCCAGGGGCTCCAATGTTACAGAGATGAAACAAATCAAGAAGTCAAAGAAATAGCAAAACATCACATATCTCAAAGCCAAATGTATTTCTGCATGTCAAATATGGCTGTGTAATCATGTAGTTCTCCCTCCATTAGCAAGATAATGAGGCGTGGACTGTACAGAGGACAAACATCCCACGAGTCATTGGCAAAAACCACTTTTACCTTTTTTCTTTTTAATCACTAGATTGCATTTCTCTTTGCTACCACTACCCAGAATCATTCTATTTTGCACACCTTATAATTTTACCAGAGAGTGATTCAGCCCATAGAGCAAAGTTGTTCTTTCAAGGGCTTCTATTGCTTTCAATTTATAACTTCTGATTTTGAATCTCACCTTCTAGGATTTGCAGATGCTAGCTAATCCTGCTTCGTGCAGCAGTTCTGGAGAACCCTACAGCATCCATACTATGTCCCCCCAAAAATGAATCATTAAAGTGTGGAGTAAGCAAGATATTTATGAAACCTCAGTCAGTGTTTGGACATATTTAAAAACATACATGTAGTACCCAATACAAGTGATGCACTAAAAATGAAGAGAATTTGTTGTTAACAGATCTGCACTACAAAAAAATCATAAGGGAAGTTCTTCAGACTTTCTTTACATCATAAGAAAACGTGGACATTTGAGCTGGAGAGATGGCTTAGTAGTTAAAGCCCATAGAGCCTAGGGACCCAGGTTTGATTCCCTGGGACCCAGTACAGCCAGAGGCACAAAGCCTAGACACCATCAGTGTTAAGCTCTAAGTATAATGTGTAGGTCCATCTAGTTTCCTCTTTAGATGTCAGTCTTCATAAACTTGGAGTTCCAGTGTTAAATTGTTACATGAAGCCGGGCGTGGTGGCGCACGCCTTTAATCCCAGCACTTGGAAGGCAGAGGTAGGAGGATCGCCATGAGTTCAAGGCCACCCTGAGACTATATAGTGAATTCCAGGTCAGCCTGGGCTAAAGTGAGACCCTACCTTGAAAAACAAAAAAAAAAAAAAATTGTTACATGATTATGATTATTATGCTTTTCTGATGAACTGGCTCTTTAGTTTTTTGCTAATTTGTTTAATTTTTTATTTTATTGCTTTATTTTTTAAGGTAGGGCATTGCTCTAACCCAGGCTGCCTTGGAGTTCAGTATGTAGTCTCAGAGTGGCCTCGAACTCAATTCATGGTGATCCTCCTACCTCTGCTGGGATTAAAGGCGTATACTACCACACCAGGCTTTATTTGTATTTGTGTGTGTGTTTCTGTTTATTCTTGCTTTGAGGTGAGTCTTTCTATATTGTCCAGGCCATTCTCAAACTCCTGGGCTTAAGCAGCCCTCCCACTTCAGCTTTATGTGCTGGGAGTACAGACATGCACAACCACGGTCGGTTTGAATCGGCATTTTTGTTGCTATGCAATGTTCCCCCTTTATCTTTTGTAATACAGATTTGTAGTACAGTTGAAATCTGTTTCCTCTGATATAGCTACTTAGCCTTTTGTGCTTACTAAACAGGGTTATGTTTGTCTCTTCTGGTTCAACTCCCCAACTACCCTCGTAAAGCCAGACCCAAAGAGGTGCACAAGTATCTGGTGTTCCCTTTGCAGTAGCAAGAAACCCTGACATGTGTACACACACATGCACTCACATACAAATAAATAATTTAAAACATAAACAAAGTAGGCTTCTTAAATTGAAAAATCATAAAAATATAAAATGCTAAAAAGCCAGACTGTCTAAAAACAAAAACCTCCTGCCCCTTCTTTTTAAAAAAATATTTTTATTTATTTATTTGTAGGCAGAGATGAGAGGAGAGATAGAATGGGTGCAACTTTGACTGCATCAAAAGTTGAGTCTGATGATTTAGAGAGATGAAGATCCACAGAGATCAGTTCAAGCTCATGGATTTGGCCCAGGAGCTCTTGAGTCACTTCAACTGTTCTGACTGCTTGAAAATAATCATGAGAAAATATTGGATGAAGGCGAGGGAAATGGCTCAGTGGATACAGCTCTTGCTACTCAAGTTCAAGTACCTGAGCTCAAGTACCTCAGACCTCACATAAAAAGCCAGAAGCCATGGCAGGCTTCTGTAATCCCAGACTGCTGACGGCAAGATGGAAGGCAGAGACAGGAGAATTTCCAGAAAGCTCTTGTGCCTGCCTGCACTTACACACACATTCACATTGTCCACATATATACAAATATTAAAACTTTTTTTTAAATTTGGAGGAGAAAAACTGTGCTTTCAATTCCTCTGCTCTCTCACACTGCTCTATAAAGTATAACTGAATTTATGGCAAGTAAGCCAACAGGGGATCCTATTCTCTGAGTCATGATTTTATCTTTTTTTTTTTTTCTTTTCGAGGTAGGGTTTCGCTCTAGTCCAGGCTGACCTGAAATTCACTATGGAGTCTCAGGGTGGCCTTGAACTCATGGTGATCCTCCTACCTCTGCCTCCTGAGTGCTGGGATTAAAGGCGTGCGCCACCACACCTGGCTTCTTTTTTTACTTTTTAGTGCTGGGGATTGAATTTAGGGCCTTGCACAAACTAGAAAGTATGGCTACCAATGAGTTATATCTCAAGTCAGATTTTATCTTGAAAATATCTTTTTGTTTATTGCGAACTTTAATACATGAACATTCTGTAATTTGGTCATGCTGAAAAATCTTCACTTGAAGAAATAAACCAAACCATTCCTTCTCATTGAAGATTATTAACTGCAGTGACTTTGGCTTCTCATAACCTGACTCTAAGTCAGGAAAGAAGTTCCTTGGTTTCCATGCGGCTTCCAAGGCTAATCACTTAAAGATGGGTATCTGTCCTGACTACATAGCCTGCCTGCGTCCAAGGCTAATTACTCAGCCATGGGCCTCTGCTTGACTCAGCCGTTAGCACAGTGAAATGCATTTGCCGAGTTTGGCCTCTTAAGGTGAAATGCAAGGCTCATATAATGCCAACAAAACAAAATAAATCAAATGTCAATTTGAAGAAGAAAAGCTGACACTTTAAGAAGGGTCACTAGATTATAGATTCAAGGTTTATACCTTCAAAAAAATCTTTAGGGTTTCATTACCTTTATCGAGAGAAGCTCCAGCCATATGATAAAAGCTCAATGCAGTGTCCACGTCATTAATGTTCTTTAGAAAAGTGAAGAAGTTCTCCACCTCCTGAAACGTCAGGCCCTGAAAGAGAAGAGACAGTGAGACGAGGCAGGGCTGGTGCAAAACAAACAAAGCACAAAGTGCAGAGAACAGGTAGCTATTCATGCCTGCAACTCAGAAATTTGTGCTCATGGCTGTAACAGAAATGGAATAAACTAGCCAAGGAATGGCATATTTGTACAATGAGGACAAAGTTGTAGTCTAAGTAAGAAGTGAGAGGTTATGAATGAGGGGTAAGGGATGGGGGGAGGGGAATGGCTTAAGCTTGAGGATAAACCATATTAGGTTCAAAAACATAAAATCCTCACGAGCATATTGTAACCTATTGAGTAAGTAGTGAATGTCATCTGGCAAGAGGGGCCATGAGTGGTAGGGGAGAGAGTTTAAGCCTGTGAATAATTGGATCAGCCTGACAACCCCTGGTTCCGACCACTGGACTGGTTCCTTCCCTCACTGAGCTGTTGACCAAAACTCATGAGATTCCAACAACAAGACAGAAAAAAAAGCTCTTGGGTGCCCTCCCTAGCCTGAGGCAAAGCCCTGTTGCTGAAGAAACCACAGAATGCCATCAATCAGCATGAGACCCTTCGAGGTCTGGAATGGTATCCAGCCCCCAGAAGGCAGTTAGTGTAGTGCCAGAAGGCACTGCACAGGCTGCCAGGGGAAAATGATCAACAACAGCTTGAGTAAACAGAGACCACTGACACGAAACACAATCTGCGGTCATGAGTAGGCTGACCACACCCCCTACTGGGAGAGAACAGCAAACCAAGAAAGGAGCACTTGTGCAATGGAGGAGCCTGGGCCTGGGGGAAACAATCAATAGCTTTCAAATTCGGCCAATTTTCCACTTAGTGAGGGGGACCCCTTGTCTGGAACTTGGGATTCAGGGCGATAGTCACCGGATCCCATACTCTTGGGCTCCCAAGACAAGATGCACTATGGGAGCGATTGACGGGAAGGCTACTAAAAATAGAATCTAGGTAAACCAGAAATGTGTATATTTGTTAACCTACACTGATCACACTCTCCAATGGAGATTGTGCTTGTATTTTTCAGGATGCAGCGAGAGAGCTGGGGCCCATCTAATCCTACCAACCGACCGTAGGCCGATACCTGAGATTCTGGCAAGAGAGGAGCCACCACAGTCATACCGTGGAGGATCCATATGGAACCCCACAGAGAATGACGGGAGGAACGAGGGACCCACAGCCACAGACATTCAATCTACACAGGATAAGCCAGTGAGACAGAAACCAATGATCTTCGACACAAAGACCCCTAAACTCACAACCTTAAAGCAGCCTTAATACTCATCCACCACGACTCAGGGAACTATGCGGAAGAGGGGGCGGAAAGATTGTAAGAGCTGTGGTGGGGGAGACTATCCAGAGGCATGGCACCCTTCAGTAACAACACACTTGGGCCAGGAGGACCGGGCTGAGTACTAGGCTATCCAGGGTCCCCTGCCACAAGGACTGATCCAGACGGCCCACGGAGGAGGATATCCAGCTGATTGGGGAGGGGGATGGGGGGCATTGGGGAATTGGGGATAACAACTCATTATTTGCCCACTGAATAATGTAACTCATTATGGACAATAAATATATATTTAAGACTTAAAAAAAAATAAACACACACACAAAAAAGTTGTAGTCTATTACCCTGAGGAAAGCAAACTAGCTAATTGCTTTCCCCTTACATGTGAAATTTGACATGGAGCTGCTTGCAGTGGCGGCTGGGTATCTGTAATGAAAACATTTCCAATTAGCCACACTATTATAACAGTCTGAAGTGGGCTGCGGCCATGCTATCCGTTTTCTTCTAATGGTCTGCTCACAGGCCAGCTAAGCCTTCAGGCTTCAGCTAATTAGAGAATCACCAAAGCTGGTGACATTCAAGGGGTGGGCTTCAGGATTCAGCAAAACTCAAAACACGGGGGGGTGGGGGTGGGGGGGTGTTCATTACCTCAGTTTGAAGGTTACTAACCTGTGAGTGAAAGCAGTGAGATGGACCTTTACAGTGGGAAGAGGCTCCAGTGTGCTTCCCCCACTTCTCACCCAAGATGTGACAGCAATAAAGACTGCTTCTTAGATGTGGACACTGGGGATGTCCTGGGCACTTTAAATAAAGATTCAGGTCCTTAGTGGACTCTTGCTTGGTGTTGCTTCTCTTCAGACTTCCCCAGGGATGAGGAAATCCATCTCACCAATCCTGGCTGCACAATTGTGTCACAAGCCCTTATGTAACTTTTCCTCTTGAGAATCACAGAACTTAGAAAACATTTTGCTGTGGAACATGGTGGCCACATGTAAAGACGCTTCAAATGCAAACACCCAGCCAACAAGATGCTGTGAAATGAATATCCATATAAATCTCCATATGGGTCAAGCAATAGCCTTCTAGAAGCTTCCCTCCCACAGCTTGCCCCTTTCCAGGAGCAGCCCCTTTTTGATGTCTATTTTCTGTGGGGCTGCGGCTGAACCCGAGGCCTTGTGCGAGTGCTCCTTGCTACAGCATCAGTCTGGGATTTGCCTACTGAGAAGGTTTGGAGACTAAAGGCTGACATAAAATTCCTAGAGCAGGGGCTTTACCAAAACCCTCTTGCCTTACTCTCTGTAATTCCTCCTCTCCCCCACTCTTTTTTTTTTATTTTTATTTTTGAGGTAGGGTCTCACTCTAGCCCGGGCTGACCTGGAATTCACTCTGTAGTCTCAGGGTGGCCTTGAACTCATGGAGATCCTCCTACCTCTGCCTCCCAAGTGCTGGGATTAAAGGCGTGCGCCAGCACGCCCGGCTCCCCCACTCTTTTATTTCTTTCATTTTTTTGGTTTTTCAAGGTAGTTTCTCACCCTAGCCCAGGCTGACCTGAATTCACTATGCAGTCTCAGGGTGACCTCACACTCAGAGCAATCCTCCTACCTCTGCTGCCTGAGTCCTGGGATTAAAGGCGTGTGCCACCATGCCTGGCTCCCTTCTCTTAATTGAACAAAGTCTCTCTAAACCTTAAAAACAAATTCCTAGGACAGAGAAGACATTGTAGATGAAATATCTTCCACTTTGATAAACAGTCTTGAATAACTGCTGAAACATCAAATAGCACGATACAAGACCAGAATGCTGAAATCACTGGAACCACCAGCACACGTGCGCATACACAATCTGAATTAAGTATCTATTCAGTTGGTGATTTAGAAAAACAGTGGAATACAAATCATATTCCAACACCATTAAATCTAAATAAGTAATGCTTTGCCTTTATTGCACAGATATAATAAAAATATTTACCAAGCACTTACTAGCCCTGAGCACTATGACAAGAACAGTGATTGAAATAAAAATGCATTGGATATGGGCCTTGATTTTATAGGGCTTGTAATTTAGATAGCTCCTTAAGGAAAGGATGCCAGTCATAAAATGCTTATTTCCTGGTAACTACTTTAGTAAAAGAAAAAAATGGGGCCAGGTGTGGTTGTCCATGCCTTTAATCCCAGCACTTGGGAGGTAGAGAGAGGTAGGAGGATGGATATGAGTTTGCAGCCAGCCTGAGACCACATAGTGAATTCCAGGTCAGCCTGGGCTACAGCAAGACCCTACCTCGAAAATCGAAACCAAAAACAATCAAAAAAAGAGAGAGAGAGGGCTATTAGAATGAACGGAGAGTAAGTTGAGGCATTAGAATGGAAGCTGAGGGGACCTGCTTGTCGTAAGCTGAGTTGCTGCTGACACCTTGGCCAGAGGGAAGCACCCTTCTTGGAGGCTTGGTGTCCATGGAACTTTCGTAAAAAGGCTATGGGGAGGTAGAAAATGTTGGGGTTAACTTCTGTGAAAACTGTTGCTAACTAGTTATTTACTTACTTTTTAGGTGACTCAAAAAAGTTGAGAGTAAACCGGGCGTGGTGGCGCACGCCTTTAATCCCAGCACTCAGGAGGCAGAGGTAGGAGGATCGCTGTGAGTTTAAGGCCACCCTGAGACTACATAGTGAATTCCAGGTCAGCCTGGACTAGAGCGAGACCCTACCTCGAAAAACCAAAAAAAAAAAAAAAGTTGAGAGTAAAAGTTTCAGAATGTAGAGATACTTTTCTAGATTGTGCAAAAATACTTTTAACAATAGGACGTTGTTAAGAAAGTGGAGCCGGGCGTGGTGGCGCACACCTTTAATCCCAGCACTCAGGAGGCAGACGTAGGAGGATCACCATGAGTTCAAGACCACCTTGAGACTACATAGTGAATTCCAGGTCAGCCTGGGCTCAAGTGAGACCCTAACTCGAAAAACAAAAACAAAAACAAAAACAAAAACAAAAAAAAACCACCAACCAGTGGAAAGTCTTTCAAAACTAAAAGCCATTCACACACTTTTAGAAGAAAAGAGGAAACATTCTTAAGACCTATAATGACAAGAATTCTTACCAAACACACCCAAAACACAATCCACTAAAATAATTGACATATTAGATTTCATCAAAACTAAAAAATCAGTCAGGTGGGCTGGAGAGATGGCTCAGAGGTTAAGGCGCCTGCCTACAATGCCTAATTACCTGAGTTCGACTCCCCAGTACCCACATAAAGCCAGATGCACAAAGTGGCACATGCATCTGGAGTTGGCTAGAGTCCCTCTGTCTGTCTCTCTTCTCTCCATCTCACTCTGCTTGCAAATAAATAAATAAAAATATTTTAAAAAATCAGTCAGGCATGGTGGCACATGCATAGAGGTAGGAGAATTACCTTAATTAAGTTCAAGGCCACCCCCTGAGACTACGTAGTGAATTCCAGATCAGCCTGGGCTAGAGTGAGACCCTACCTTGAAAAACCAAATATCAAAATCAAAAACCAAAACCTGAACAACCCCTCCCACAAAAAACACCTAAAAAACAGAAAATCACTTTTGATAAAGGACTTGGACACAGAACTTTTATATCTTAATAATGAGAAGACTAATATCCTGATTTTAAAAACAAAAATAATTTGAAGGGCTTGGGGAGATGGCTCAGTGGGTTAAGTGCTTGGCATTCAAGCAGGAAGACCTGAGTTAGATCGCCGACACCCACATAAAACGTCAGGCATAGCCATAGCACGGGGAAGGGGAAGAGGGAGCAGAGACAGGAAAATTCTTAGGGCTTACTAGCGAGTTAGTTAAGCAGAATCAGTGAGCTGTAGGTTCAGTGAGAAACTCTGCGTCAAAGAATAGGTGAAGGTGACTGAAGATGGCACCTGATGTCACCTTCTGGCCAACACACAAGCAGCATGCATACATGTACACCTTCCTGGGACTGGAGAGGGTGTAGGTCAGTACAGCACTTGCCTTGAATGTACAAGGTTCTGGGTTTGATCCCTAGGACTGTAACCCAACTAAATATTTGACTATCTCACCAAATGAGGTGTATGAATAAATGATGAGCATATTAGAGAAATACAAATTAAAAATCACAAATGTTATACCTAATAAAATGGCTGTAATAAAAAGATAATGAGCAAATGTTGGCGAGGATGTAGAGAAATTGGAATTTTCAAATATTCATGTGGACAGGAAAAGTACAATGGTATAGTCATTGTGGAAAATAACATTAGACGGCTTAACTGTAAATTACTAAAATTCATTGAATTGTACACGTAAGATGACTTACGGTTTATAAATGATACTTCAATAATGTTGTTTAAAGACTTAAAGAAACATGGCTAGAATGGATGAGAATGGAGGTAAGGAAAACCTGGCTTCCTCTGAGTGTGCTGTAAAGCCAGATACCCAACATGACAGGCCTCAGATGAGTGAAAACACCCTGTCACTCATGGACAGTTCCCTCACCCTGACTTTTAAACATGATTAAGTCCATCTGCCAGGAATTAGGTTTTTTGGTTTTTTTGCCCAGGTTTCTTCTAAGCTCAATGTAAATATGAGTCTACTTTGTTCTTCGTTATAGCACACCTACCACCTGTCTTATCATCTCTTCCGCATTATCTTCCTTTTGCAAACTCCAGACATCAACTTCGGCCTGGTACCAGAGGAAGTTACACATTTCTGTTATACTGCTACAAGCATCTAGTTTTCTTGAACCATTATTTCCTTCATATCTTCATCTTTCCTGTTCACAGAATGTCAGTGATTTCCTGCTGACAAATGAATAGACCCCCAAACTTCTTGGCCTGGGACCTCAGGCCCTCCACCATCTGTGTCTCTAATTTACCTTTCTAGCTATTTCCTTAAGAATCCTAGGCTGGGGGCTGGAGAGTTTGCTCAGTGGTTAAGGCACTTGCCTCCAGTGCCTAAGGCCCCGGGTTCAATTCCCCAGGACCCACATATGCCAGACCTACAAAGTGGTGGCTCTGGTGCACTCTTTCTCTCTCTGTCTCAATCTCTGTATCTCTGCTTGAAAAATGAATAAAATATTAAAAAAAAAAACCAAATGTTTAAAAAAAGAAAAAAAAGAATCCTAGGCTGGAACCTGGCAACACTGGCTTCCTGTTTCCCCAAACCCTGTGTTTAGTCAAAAAACAGAGAATGAAGAATGGAAATAAGCTGGGCATGGTGGTGCATGCCTGACTTCAATGCTTAGGAAGGATGAGACAAGAATCTCAAGGCCATCCTAGACTACATAACAAATTCAAGTCCAGCCTGGGTTGATTCTCCAGTACCCACATAGAGCCAGATGCATAAGGTGGCACATGTGTCTGGAGTTTGTTTGCAGTGGCGGGAGGCCCTGGCCTGCTCACTCATTCTCTCTTTCAAGAAAGAAAGGAAGGAAAAAGAAGAAAATAGTATTAGGCGAAGTCATTAGTAAGCTATTAGAATTATCACTACCAAACTAGTGGCAATTTTCTTAAACTCTGAAATAGACTCTCTTCTCTTAAATGTGTAGAACCTAGAGAGAGAGAGAGAGAGAGAGAGAGAGAGAGAGAGAGAGAGAGAGGAGGGAAGGTGAGGATAAATGAAACAGTACGGCTTTTATAAAAACAGATAAGGACCTATCCCCCCCCCCAAGTTTCTTATTTAATTGAAGAAGGTCCTGAAAATATTTCTTAAAATTTCCTGGGGGGGCAGGGGGAGGAGAGAGAAAGAAGCAGACAGAAAGAGAGTAAGTATGGATACACTGGATACACTAGGGCCTCTTGTCACTGCAAACAAACTCTAGATGCATGCACCACTTTGTGCATCTGGCTTTATGTGGATACTGGAGAATCCAACCCAGGCCATCAGGCTTTCAGGAAAGCAAGCATCTTTAACCACTGAGCAATCTTTCAGAACTTTTGATCCAGCCCAACTCTCTTGTTGATAAACACTTCATTAGGATTTGGGATATAGTTCAGTTGGGAAAGCGCTTGCCTTGAAAACTTAAGGACCTGAGTTCAATCCCCAGAACTCACATTAAAAAAATGGGTGTGGTGGTGTGTGTTTATAATCCCAGTGCTGTGAAACAGGAGGATCCCTAGGGCTCACTGGACAGCCAGTCTAGTTTACTCAGTGAGTTTCAGGCAAAGAGACCCTTTTAATGGAAGCTACTTTTAACTTTGATTTATTCCAAGTATAATATCAAAGACCTTTCATTAAGCTAGAATCAGATATTTTAAAAATAAATGCATATTTCTGTTTGTTTTTCCTTAAAAAAAAAAAAAGCCTGGCGTGGTGGCGCACACTTTTAATCCCAGCACTCGGGAGGAAGAGGTAGGAGTATCACCATGAGTTCAAGGCCACCCTGAGACTACATAGTGAATTCCAGGACAGCCTGGGCTAGAGTGAGACCCTACCTCGAAAAAACCAAAAACAGACCCTGTCCCAAACAAGGTAAGGCACCCACAGTTGTCCTCTGGCCTTCACGTGCATATCTACTTGTATACACATGACCACATGCATGCACGTATCTATATCCCCATATACAAAGAGAAACACTGCTTTAGAGGAAGAATATGCCTAGTAGAAATAGCTCTTTGCTATAGAAAGGATAAGCCCTGGAATAAGAAGACTTGCATAGTAGTCTAGACTTTGGGTGGGCTGTTAACTTCTCTGTCTCTAGTCTCGAAGGTACAATGACATCTAACAAGGCTGTTAGAAAGGCAAAAGGAGAAAAATGACTGTGAAGCATGCATGATTAAGTTACATGCAAACATTTATTTAGTACCTCCATTAGGAACTTCTATCTTCGTTTTGATTTGGT
This sequence comes from Zapus hudsonius, assembly GCA_004024765.1. Classification (NCBI taxonomy): domain Eukaryota; kingdom Metazoa; phylum Chordata; class Mammalia; order Rodentia; family Dipodidae; genus Zapus; species Zapus hudsonius. The sequence continues at coordinate 20,058 of PVHP010013946.1, read as the reverse complement.
ATCTTCACACAGAACCCCACAGAGAAACTGATTAATGTAAGCCCAATGGAAACTTACAGTTTCATGTCAACAAATCCAAAGTGGAATAAAGGAAGCAATTAGAAAGCAGAGTCCCCTTTAATGGGAAATAGTTCTAGAGAGATGGGCTGGCAACCTTGGGAGCACAGGCCCTTTATTAACTCATTTTAGCTAATTGCCATATTCACAACTATTTAATCAACATGAGAGGACAATCAATTTTCATCTCTTAGCTAAGCAGGCTAGAAATTCTAGCCAAAAGTAATTCAGCATCACAGATTTTCAATTTCACAAAATTTGTCCTTTCACTTGTGAGCTCTTTTGCAAGGTCTTTGGGTCCTAAATTAACTCCTGCTCAAGGTGAAGCACTGTATGCCTTCAAGGGAGATGTCTTCAATACCCAATTTATTAAATTTATTACTTCTACATAGAAATTCATAATAAAATATGAATTAGCTTATTGTGATTGATAACCGATTTAAGGGCAAACCACGTCTGGGCCAACCTTTAAGAATAAGTCTACTTAGGCTGGAGAGGAGGCAGCTGGGGACAGGGCACTTACCTAGTATGCATGAGGCCCTGAGATTCCCAGCACCACAAACACTGAATAATGAAACAACCCTTCAATAACTAAAGATGAAAATCTGCCAACAGAAAAGCGTGTTTCCTAACGTATATACTCCTTGTCCAGCAAAGGGGCGAAAAAAGCCACCTAAACACTTGTAATCCATTTCCCGAAATTAGTTTCCACACACACATAAGCCATGAGTTGTATAGAAATGCTTTCTGAAAAGAAGTATTTTGCTTTTATCATCCATTAATGACAGGTCTACCCTTGAGCCAAGAGAGCACCTGCTGTGGGAACAGGCTGGACTGAGTTCAGAGAAGCCTTGCTCAGGGCTTCTCTCAGCTTTTCAGCATCCAAGGAGGAAAAAAGTCTGTTTAGAGGAAGTGCTTTCCACAAACATGGGTCAACGCTGTTCATGCAAGATTTCTTAAGAAAATGGAAACAAGAAAAACATCTCAACCCAAAGGCAATGAGGTTGGCTAATTCATTTACAATGTTCCTCTGGGGCAGTATTTGAACTCAAGACTTCAAAGAAGCGTCATGTCTAACACACTGCACTATCACCCAGGGAACATGTTTAGTGCCTGGCCAGTGTTTTGGGCATAATAAGATGGTAACCAGTGGGAAGGTGTAGGGCTAGGAATGAGAATTTCTGGGCCTTAGACTATAGTTCAAGTATTGCTATATCTGTGTGTGTGATGTTAGGGGTCAGGTCTCTACTTCAGTTTATCCTCCAATAGTTACGACTCTCCCACCTGCCCTCTTCTTTATTCCCCTTCACTCCCCCCTCCCATACCCCACCCTGCACAGGTGCTTCTGTGCTTAAAAATACCAGAGAGCAGTCTCTAATCTCCAAAAGACTCATCCTCTCTTCCAAAATTCCCTATAACCTTGTGATCAGTCTTTCTGCATCCCCTCTTGCTCATTCCCAAACTCCTTTCCTTAAAGCAGCCAGAGCTCTCTCGGAATACATAGCCAACCATGTCATTCCACTGTCCAGCCCTGCAGGAGCTTCTCATTGCTCTGTGAGTCCAGTTCACGTTCCTTCTGTGCCTCTCACATGTATGCCCTGGCCTGGTCTTCCTTTCTGACCTCATCTTGGCCTGTTCTTGCATGTGTATGTGCCAGTGTGGAGGTCAGAGGACAACCTCAGGGAATTGGTCCTCACTTCTATCTTGTCTAAGAGGTCTCTCTTGCGTACTGCTGTGAACACCAGACTAGCTGGCTGGCCCTGAGCTCTAGGATTCTGCTGACCTGGCCTCCCTAGCTGTAGGTGTGTTGGGATTGCAGGTGCATGCATGCATGCTACTTGTGTCTGGCTTTATGTGGGCTCTAGGGATCTGAACTCGTCATGAGGCTTGCACAGCCAGTGCTTTTAGTCACAGAGCCATCTCCCAGCCCTTATTAGCCTGTTCTTTGTCCCGTGTGCTCAGACTGTGCTAGTCCCCGTTCAGTGCTGCCTATGTGGCAGTTTCTCTTTCCTGCTCATTATGGACTAAAGGTTTGGGTCCCGACCTCCTCAAATTCATGAGTTGAAATTCTAATGCCCTAGGGTAGCTGTATTTGGAGATGGGGCTTGAATTTGAATGCTCCCCACAGGCTCATGTCTCCCTCTTTTTATTAATAAGTAGAAACTCTGTACAAGTCTTATTGGTACCCCCATTTCCCTCCTCACACAGGCTCGTGCTTTGAATGCTTACACCCCATCTAGTAAGTACTGCTCTTTAGGGAGGCTGTGGAACCTGTAGGAAGTGGGTCCTAGCTGAGGGAATGTCACTGGGGTGGGCCTTTGAAAGTTACAATGCAGCCCTTGCCCTTTTTCTGGTCTGCTGGAATGTGGGAGCTTCCACACTACCTGCTAACAACTTGCCCTGGCTGGCCATGATGGATGGAAATCACTTTCTGAAATGGATCAAAAATAAATCTTTTCTCCCTTAAGTTGTTTCTGTCAGGAATTTTGGTTATAGCAACCCAAAAGTAATAAAGGGCATCAAAGGAACCAAACAAGGTCATAGGGGCGGGCCTAAGAGCCAGCCCAGCCCTCCCTCCTCTCTCCCCCACCCCCATACTTCGAAAAGCCCCTGGGAGAGCACATAGCCTCTAGAACTGTGAAAAAATAAATTACTGTTGCTAAAACCCTTCAGGTATGTGGCATTTGTTAATGGCAGTCAAAATGGACTACTGTAATGCATTGCTGCAGTTTTGGGTATGTGACTTTTTTCTGTTTAAAGCCTCTTTCTTCTGTCTTTCTCTTCTCTTTCTTTTCATCTCATAGCTGTCCAACTGAAACAATCCAAAGAAACTGTTCTATGTTACTTTTCCCGATGCTGTGACAGAATATCTGACAGAAACAACTAAAGAGAAGGATTTATTTTGGCTCACAGTTTAGTGGACACAGAAGGCATGGTAGCAGGAGTGGCTCTCAGCTGTGGCCATAGGAACGAGAGGAGCTAGTTGCATCATGGCAGAGTCAGAGGCAGAGAGCTCGGGTTAGAGCTTGATCAGGCTGGAACCCTCAAGGCCTGCCTCTCTGGTCTGCCAGCCAGGGCCCATAAGTGACATGTTCTACAAGTACCCAAATAACGCCACCAGCTGGGGACCGAGTGTTCAGATATATAAGTCGGTGGGGACATTTCATAGTTAAACTACAGCAAGTTTTCCTAAAGGTCACCAGTTAGTGCCTGTTGGGGTCATCATTCTAGTTGCTGCGCAGAAAGAACCCAAACAAAAGTGGCTTGTGGAGGAATGGGTTTATTTGGCTTACATACTCGAGGGGAGACTCCATCCTGGCAGGGAAAACGATGGCATGAGCAGAGGGCTGGACATCACCTCCGCCACAGCACTGCAAACAGCGGCAGGAAGGTGTGCCAAGCTCTGGCAAGGGGAAGCTGGCTTATAACTCCATAAGCCCGCCCCTGACAACACAGCTTCATCGAGGTTGTAAAACCCAAACTGCCATCAGCTGAGGATTGGTCTATCAGAACACATTCAATTGTTTGTGGGGGACACCTGTATCAAACCATGACAGTCCGCCCCTGGCCCCCACAAACTAATAATCATACGTGATGTAAATACAATGCATTCAGCTCAACTCTTAAGTCCCCACAGCTTTCAAGTGAGCCATAATACCAAAAATAAACCCATAATGGCACAGAACATTCACAATGCAAAACATGAGGCACAGCAAAAACAGATTGACCAATACAATACAAGATTTAAAACAAACAGGGCACCATCAATCTCTAACTCCAAGCTCAATGATTCTTAACCAATAACAAAAGTCTCTTGGAGATTCAATTGGGCCCCTCCAGTTCGGCTACTCACAGTCCGGGAAAATGTCATCCGGTGCTGGCAGCTCGCCTTGGCACCCATCCATAGTCCTGGAATTCACTGGGTCTCCATTGCAACCCACAGTTCATCCTCATGGCTCCATCGGGCTCCATGCAGGCAACCTTGCACACCTGCTTCACACGCCGATGGCCATTTTTCAAAAAACTGTGTTGCAAATCCAATGACCCTCTCTTTCTAACCAATCTCCATTCCACAGAACCAGGTGGGCTACCAACTTGTTAATCCAGGGGGGATCAAAGCATTCAGGCCCCTTCCTTCAAAAAGTCCACATTCTTCCTGTTGTTCTAATGCAGACCAGCTGGCCCAATCTCAGTGGTTGTAATCTCTCAAACAACTGCAGGTGAACGGGCAGCAGTTTCGACCCAAAGATATTCTTTCTGTGCCATGTCCATCTGCTCACACCAGTCCTTCTTTACGTAAAACAACCCTGCACAGGTTTCCAGGACACAGGCAGGCAGAATGCAGCAGGCCTCTCATGCAAACTGCTTCTGGCACAGTCCTGACAAAGTTCTTTCTCACCCTCGTAAGCCAAACCTCACAGTCCATAGTTACCATTACATTCAGGTCTTTAAACTCTGACCAGAATGATCCAATACGCTGTACTTACAGCACTGCAAGGCACCTCTTAGGACAAGCTTTCCAATCTGTCCACATTCCTTCTGCAGATCGCTTCCAAAAGCCCCAAGCCACAAGATCAGGTTTCTAGCAGCAACAGATGACCCCACGTCCTGGTACCAAAACTGTTGGGGTCATCATTCTAGTTGCTGCGCAGAAAGAACCCAAACAAAAGTGGCTTGTGGAGGAATGGGTTTATTTGGTTTACATACTCGAGGGGAGACTCCATCCTGGCAGGGAAAACGATGGCATGAGCAGAGGGCTGGACATCACCTCCGCCACAGCACTGCAAACAGCGGCAGGAAGGTGTGCCAAACTCTGGCAAGGGGAAGCTGGCTTATAACCCCATAAGCCCGCCCCTGACAACACAGCTTCATCGAGGTTGTAAAACCCAAACTGCCATCAGCTGAGGATCGGTCTATCAGAACACATTCAATTGTTTGTGGGGGACACCTGTATCAAACCATGACAGTGCCATTTCATCAAACTGGCAATGTTTGCATCTTTATCAAGTGGATCCCTCAGTTCCTGTGTCCCCCCCCACCTCCCTTATTCTCTTTAGAGATTTCTCTAATGACTTCTGGGTTCCTTCCTGAGCTGCTGAAATGCAATGGCCACACGTCCCTGGTTGCTTTTCTCCCTCCAGCCCAGGTGACCTACCTTCCCGTCCTTGAAGTGCTTCTTGAGCTGCTTCTGCATGGCTGTCAGCTTCTTGGACTGCACCCCACTGTAGGCCAGCAGCATGCCACCAAACTGCCTCTCAGTAATCCTCCCATCCACAGGGTCGTGGCGTTCAAACTGTGAGAAAAATTAGAGAGTGCTCTTGGAGTCGAATGGAAGTATTTTGATGAGGGATGATCAACTGTGTTGTCAGATGGCAGAAGAGGTTTGATAACTGGAGCTGAGTTTCTGAACTACAATTCTCGATATGAACTGAGGACTGCTAAGAAGAGAAAACCTATTTCTGATCTCAGCTCCCCCATGAGCTACAACTTTAGAAAGAATGTCCAACTACTCTGGGTCTCAGTTTCTTCACAGATCTGCTTATATAAAATCATAAAGACACTATTCTGTATAACTAATATGTGCTATTATATATTATATTATATAATAAAACATATTGTTATACATATTATATGCTATATTATACATTATATTACATGTTGTGATGGTTAAGTTTTGTTGTCAATTTGACCTGGTTAGTAATCTTGGGTAGATCTCTGATTTTTTTTTTACAAGAAGGCAGCCCTCTCAGTAAGAGGCAGGATATAAGGAGGCTTAGGGGGAGCTAGAAACAGACATCCCTTCCTGGGAGGGCAGTGCAGGAAGGAAATTCCAGAAACTCAGGAAGTCAACAAATCTGGGAAAGGGTTGCAAGACCCTGCCCTAAGGCTATATAAAGGGGAAAGAAATCTCTTACTCCTGCCTGTTTGCTGGTGTGTGTGGTGTTGGTGATATCTCCTCTTGCTCTCTTTCTGTTTGGACCTGTGAAAGGGGCCAGCCTCTTTCGCTATTATGGAACTTCCCCTGGATCTGTAACTTCAACAAATCCCCGCTTATCATAACTGTGCCTGGTTTTGGAGGTTCATCCCAGCAGTGTGTGGCTGACTATAACACACGCTATACTACTGCTGCTACTACTACTATTATGTACTACTACTACTATGACGACGACGACAGCTACTACTACTACTACCACCAACTGCAAAACCCAGAATGATTATAGCCTCTCATAGCCCTTATATGTCAGGAGCATCCTTGTAAGGATAAATTCAACCTTAAAAGCTTCACACAAATTCATGAATTGATAGTACTAAGCACTCTCTAAGATCACCACCCATGTTCCAGCTTCTTAGATAGGATTTACAAACCCAATTTAACCAATTATGCATATACCAAGTTAAACACTGTTATAGCTTTAAGAATTTCAAACAAGAGTAATGCATTTTCAAGTTTTCTCTACAATGGAATGTTAGGACACCAACAGAGCTTAAGGAAAAATTGCATAGAGGAATAAAAAAGATTCAGCTAGGTATGGTGGCACTCATCTTTAATCCCAGCATTTGGGAGGCAGAGGTAGAAGGATGGCTGTGACAACATAAGTCAATTCTAGGTCAGCCTGAGCTAGAGTGAGACCCTACCTTGAAAAAAATCCAAACCAAACCAAAACAAACAAAAAGAATTCATAGACTGTAGAATGTTTTCGTTAGGTTTGCTAGCTGCAAAGCTACTGAAAAAAATCATTAAATATATTTAAATATGCAGATGAAAAGGTTGTAGGGAGCTGCTTATTGTGCCTTAACTGCGTCGACGCCATTTTGAAGGTCTCTGCCATTTTCTCTACTAACCAAAGCTAATAAGTTTCTATTTCTCTGCTTAAGTTTCCTTTTCCTGCCTGCAAGGCTTCCTCCTAGAAATCACATGACCTCATTGAGTCAGGTTCCTACACAAGCCTCCATGTACTTCCTCCTTTGAGAGGGTTTATAAGCATTTGCCTGAGCTCCAATAAATCAAGACTTGATCAGACACCTGTCTTGTCTCCATTCTTCGCATCTCTTGTCCCTTCCATTCTCACCCCCTCCCTTAGGGTCTTTGTTGACTGACCTGCAGGCCGGGTCAAAAGGACCTCTAGCTAACTAAGTTATATCAGAAAATTAAGATTTTCATTTAAAAATACAGACAAGAAAGCTATCTTGGGCCCAGCTGCAATGTTAATTATATGTATAAACACACACATAATACAATGGCTAAATATAGGCCTAGTAGCCAATTAGCAAAATGATTTAGAGATGGTAAAAATTTCTCTGTGTTTTTATCAGGAAATAAATCATAGCTTTATAATGAAATTATATCATAAATCATAGTTGCCCTGAAGCTTCAGTTTCCTGGATGGGAACCTAAGGGCCTAATCATGTTCTCATAACAGGAATTTTATATATATATATATATATATATATATATATATATATATATTCCTTTTATATGTAAAAATGTAAGATGCTGCTGAGGTGCTATCAACAAGTAATCTCTTAATGTCTATGAGTTGTCTAACACTTGTATTTGTCATTGTGGGGTACAGGGAAGAAGAACAAAATTATGCTTGCGTCTTCTTTCCTTTCCTTCCTTCCCTTCCTTCCCTCCCTCCCTCCCAATTTATGGTGATACTCCTACCTCTGCCTCCCTAGTGCTGGGATTAAAGGCCTGCATGACCATGCCCAGCTTCATAGACCTTTTTTTTTGGTTTTTCGAGGTAGGGTCTCACTCTAGTCCAGGCTGACCTGGAATTCACTCTGTAGTCTCAGGGTGGCCTCTACCTCCTAAGTGCTGGGATTAAAGGCCTGCGTGATCACGCCCGCCTTCATGGACCTTTAATAGGGCAATTAAAACATGTGAGAAGGAAAGAATGAATTCCTTCTACTCTTACTTCCTCAGCTGGTAAGCTGATATTTGAAGGACTGAACTCTTCATAACCCATCAGATGGCTCCCAGACACAGCCTCCACTCCGGCAGGAAGGCTGCTGTCCCCTCACTGCCTCTGAATAAACCAGTCTTTTTGTCTGTCTGAGCTTATGTCCGGTGTACTTTCTGTCTCACTTTCCTTACAATATCCATCTTACTTCTTCACTTGTGAGACTTGTACACTATGAAAGTGTACAAAACACAAGAACTACACTGTAATATAGCATGCACTATGCCAACCTAACTTTCCTATACATTCTTTTTTTTGGGGGGTGTGGCGTATGCACATGTGTGCCCCATGCATGTGCATGCAGAGGCCAGAGGATAACATAAGGTGGCCTACTCATATTGCTCATCCATGTATTTCTTTGAAATTGGGAGGGGGCACTGTCTCTAAACCCAGAGCTGCTGTCCATCAGATAGATAATCACTGGTCTTTGTGGACCAGGGTTACTGACAGGTGTGGCCATGCCCCACTTTTTATATACGTTCTGGGGAGTCAAACTTGGCAGTCTCAGGCCTGTGGTGTATATTCTTAAGCAACAAGCTCTCTTAACTGCTAAGTCATTGTCTCAGTCCAACATCCTTTCATTTGATCACTAACAGGTCTGTGACACCCTTTGCAGGTGAGAAAACTGAGGCAACATGCAACTACATGTGACCGAGCTGGGGTTCAAGGGCAACCTGGTCTGGGTCCAGAGCCCATCTTTCAACTTCACACCACCTCCTACTTCTCAGCAGTAGTAGGAGGACAAGCTTTAGGACAGCACCCCATGGGGCTTGTGAGCCATATTTGAGAAGCAAACATATCTGCAATGGCATCAACATCATCAATATTAAGTGAAAGCCTCCGTTTCAACTCAGCCCCTCAATATTTCATATTCATCACAGCATCACTTCTATAGAGCTGATGACTTTTTGACAGTACCAAAAGTTTTCAGGATTCAACTTTAGTTTGATTTATGGCTCAATCTACCACCCTGAAACAAAACAGGAATGATAAAATTTTGCAATTGGACAACTTTTTGTGTATTTAAAGCACATTTTCCGTGGAATCTGATACCCTGGCTTAGGTTGGAATGACAGTTCATTTATGGGCTTCTTCTAAAACAAAGCAGTGTCCCCCCTGCTCTCCAGGCAGGTTTTCAAGATGTAAACTTTAGAGCATTTGTTCTCCTCTCATAGGGGATGCCTGCTCAGCCTTTTCCCACAAGGCAAACTTGAGGCTTAAATGTTTCTCGTTTTTAAAATTGGAGGCAGCTGCAGCTTACTCCAGGCTTATGAAAGGCCATTATTCTCCATTCTCCATGGGGGCAATAGCTCACCTCTGTTGTGTTTCAAAGACAGTTTCCAGTGGACAGCCTCAAATAGCCATTCCAATGCTCAGAGTAGCATTTTTACTACTGTCTGAAGACCCAAATGTGGCTTTTGGTAATGAGTTCCATTAATAGTAAGTTATTGGAACAGAAAGGGCTTCAAAACTATAAAATTTGGTTTGTCCTTATCATCTGGCTCACTTCAGAGTTTACTCTTTAACTCTGTAATTTGATTTTGGGAAGCTCTTCTCTCTTTTAAGATATAGGGTCATCTGAGGCAAGACTGCCTAATTTATGATTTTTTTTTGTGTGTGTGCGCTGGGGATCAGGGCCTTGTGCATGCTAGGCAAATGCTCTACCACTGAGTTACAGCCCCAGCCTGTTTCTGAGTTCACAAATAAGGAGGGGACTGTGGAGGTCTGTTTCATACACCCAGACACGCATGAATATTCTGTTGATTCAATATTTTTAACCTGAAGGCCTACTATACAAAGGCTTGAGAATTTTGCGTTTCACCGGGGTAAATTTTCAAGGGCAACAGATAGATATACCATGGCTACAGATCAAATGTGGGTGTGTGCATGTGCATGCATGTGTTATCTACCTACTTATCTATCAGCCCACTCCTCTGACACAGGGCCTCACTATGTAGTCCAGGCTGTCTTCAAACTCCTGCCTCAGCCCTCAAAATGTTGGGATTATATACACTACCATGCCTGACTTCCATTGTGTATTTTTTATAAAAACTTTAATATTTTATTTATTTGCAAGTGGGGAGGGAGAGGGAGGGAAGAAAGGCAAACAAACTCCAGATGCATGTGCCACATTTTGCATCTGGCTTTACATGGGCACTAGGGAATTGAACCTTGGTTGCTAAGCTTTGCAGGCAAGTACCTTAACCACTGAGCCATCTCTCCAGCCCCCAATGTATATCTTAATCCTTGGAAGTCTCTTGAAGTGCTGTTTGCATGCAGTCAATCCCAAATCAGTTAAGTTTCCTTGGGGAAAAAACACAGGTGACTACTAAATCATCACAATGCAGGAAACGTCTAACTGTATATTTAGAAACAATTGGAATCATTGGCTTGCATTCTACTGAGCCAAACACATGTTCCAATCATGCTGAAACCTCTTATGTTCCACTTCAACAATTGAGGAATTCCATTCTATTTGATCCCGTGGCAGAGAACGTGTGTGTTCCAGCACACTGCCCACCATCTGTGCTACTTTTCTGTATTTAAAAGGAGAGCTGAACAGCCAGCCCAGCGCTTTCCGTAGAGGCCAAGGCCACATTCTCCAATGGATACAAGCTGTTGTCTTCCTGTGGATCCCCAGGGGGCTGTAGGGCAAGCAAAGAAAGGCCTGAAAAGAGGAGCCAAAAAAACTGTCTGCAAGATTGTTCCTGGCTTTCTGTCTCATTCCATCCCTGCCCCTTGCTGAGAGGAGGGATAGCATTTTGGGAGGACAGATGGTCTACACCTATCTGTATGAGACAGTCTGAGGAAGACGAAAATCCAGGAAGAGGAAAAAAATACATATTATAAACAAAAGCTAAAAGGAAGGTTAAAAAATAATAAAAGGAGAAAGAAAGCAGCATCCTGAAGTGGGTCATAATTTATTAAAGGCTTTTGGAATTAATGTATCCCAAGAACTGTAAACTTCAATCTTGTTCTCTTTCATACAAGTGCCTTTCAGGAATCTTTGTCTATCCCCAGAGTAAATCCTTCCCTTACATTCTTACAGAATGATAAATTTTTTGAAAAGCCTGTTCTGATTTCTGAATTGTATGAGGTGAACATGTTTATGCTTTTCAATGGGAAAGAAGATGGTGTATGAGCTGGAGCCATAGTTCTACCATTGGGAGACACACTGTCATGCCAACAAAGACACAGGGATCATGTCCCAGAGAGCATGGCATACATATTTTTTAGTTTGAGTTGAAACCTGTGTTTCCTCAATTGTCAAGGAACACCAAAGTGCCCTAGGCAGCTCTGCCAGAAGCCTGAATTTTCTTGATCTCTAAACATAAGAGGAATGCCCACTGTCAACGCTAATATGGTTGTCATTTGGCAGGCTGAGGAAGAAGGCTTACACTTTGGAATGGAGGCAACATAGTCCAGTACCTTCATTCAGCAAAGGCCAAAAACACCCATTAGATTCAGACCATGAGATTATAGACAACTGACTAAACTGCCAAACTTTTCTTTTTCTCTTTTTGTGGTGCCAGGGTTAGAACCTAGGGACCTCTACTGCTGAGCCACACCCCCAGCCTAAACTGCTAGGTTTTTCTTTTTTTGTTTTTGGTCTGTAAAGACCCTATCTTTAAAAAACAAAAGGTAAAGCAGGGCGTGGTGGCACATGCTGTTACTCTTAGGACTCGGGGAGGCAGAGGCAGGATGATCATTGTGAGTTCAAGGCCAGTTTGGAACTACAGAGTACCAGGTCAACCTGGGGTAGAGTGAGACCCTACATCAGAAAAACCAAACCAAACCAAATAAAAATTGGAGACAGAAGCAAGAGGATGATGGGTTGGAAGCCAGCCTGGGCTATATAGAAAAGTCCTGTTGGGATGGGGAGATGGCCCAGCAGTTAAAGACCCTTACCTGCAAACCCTGCTGCTCCAGGTTCAATTCCTCAGTGTCCTTGTAAAGCTGGATGCACAGAGTGTTGCATACATCAGGAGTTTCTTTGCAGTGGCAAGAGGCTCTGGCATGCTCATTCTCTCCCTCTCTCTTCCCCCTCTCTCTTTGCTTGCAAATAATTTTTTAAAAAAGACCTCTTTAAAAACCAAGAGGCAGAGGCAAGAGGATGATGAATTGGAGGCCAGCCTGGACTACATGTGAGATCAGCAGCTATATTTGTTTTAAAGTCCTCCAGTCTGCTGACTTGCTAGCTCATTTCAATGCTTAGGAATTTTAACTAGAACAGTATAATTTGATTAGAGTTCCCTGATGAAGGAATACTCCAGTAAATTCAGAGCAGTTAGCATGCCTTCTGCTATAAAACAAACAAAAGGAAACCTATGTTTTAGAGTCGACCCTCACGGTATATTTACAACAAACACTCACATGGCAATGCTTTCCACACAGAAACTCACAAAGCATTTCCAATTACCTAATTGTTTTGGTTATCTTTCTCTAAGACATTGATCAATAAACTCTAACAAAATTAATATTATTGAATGTTCTAGCCCATCTGTGAAGCTAATGTTTCCACAAGAAACTGCTAAAAATTTCAAGCTATTTTTTTTAAAGATAACTCTTAGCAAGCAGTAGTTGCTATATCCAATTTCTGCTTTCAGTAACATGAAAAAAAAAAATCCCTGGCTTTGCATTATATATTCCTGTGAGATTTGAGAGGCCCAGTATGATTCAGAGTTCAAGGACACTTTTCTTTTCATGTGAGATCACAAGTTTGGGAAACAGGCACTGCTGGGAAAATAAAAAGTAGAAAAGCTCCATTTTTAGAAGAGAAGAGCCAAGGACTAATTGTAGTAGGAAAGCAAACTTGCTATTTTATCTGACACAATGTCACTGTGCTTTCCTGCTTCCAGGATTTCTTCAGAGCCAGATCTGGGATCTACTGGCTAAGTGAAAATACAGCAGCTCTCCACACTTCATCTGTCCCAGCACTGCTGACAGCCTGTCAACATTCACAGGAGAGTAGACATTCGGCCTGCTCATTGCTTTACAGGTGATAACCCCTGTACCAGGCTTGATGAGCCTTAAAGCTATGGCAAGCCAGAAGCCAGTAGCTGATGTAAAAGCTGTTTAAGAATAATAGCAATCATTAAGATATAGACTTTTTTTATTTTTTATTTTTCAAGGTAGGGTCTCACTCTAGCCCAGGCTGACCTGGAATTCACTATGTACTCTCAGGGTGGCCTTGAACTCATGGTGATCCTCCTACCTCTGCCTCCTGGGTGTGGGGATTAAAGGCATGTGCCACCACACCCGGCTAAAATACAGACTTTATGAGTCCCAACAGACTGCTTTCTCATCGCAGCACTTGACTGAATAAAGAGAAAGAAAAAAGCTGGGTGTGGTGATGCACATCTGTTAGATTGTGAGCAGGATAGGCAGCTTGGGCTAGATAGAGAAATCCTATCTCAAAACAAAATAAAATTTAAAAATAAAAATAAAAACAAATAAGGGTTGGAGAGTTAAAGGCACTTGCTTACAAAGCCCAGGTTTAAGCCCACAGATGCAAAGTGGTGCATGCATCTGGAACTTATTTGTAGTAGCAAGAGGCTCTGGTATGCCTAAACTTTCTCTCTCAAATAATTAAAAAAAAAAAAAGAAATGAAAATAAAAAGAAAAATGGAAAAAAAGACATTTAAAAAACTAATCCAAGCCAATTACCTTTAAGAAGCAATCTTAAAGACAAAGACATACATTTCTTCATGTGTTACCAATACTGACAGAGGGCGAAAAGCTGTCTAAGTGATATGAAAATGAAGACCAAGACATCAAGCCCATCTAATAGGAGAGGACACATTTGCCACGGGCAACGACATTATATGGACTAGCCACCAACTCACACACAAACTCCACCTCATACACTCCCTGTGCTGGCTGCTCATGTGCCAACATGATATAAACATAAAAGCCTTCTACAACAAGGAGAACCCAATCAATTTTAGATGGCCTGTGTTCCAAGGGAGGCTTTCATCAGCAGTGACAGGACTTGGAATAACTTGTGACTCTAGAGAAAGACTTGTTTTATGCTAAGCACTTGAGCAATTTTTCTTGCTGTCATTTCACGTGTCTGGAATGTTGCCCCTGCGTCATCTACTTGCATACACCCTGTCCTTCCCTGAACTTCATGGCCCTACTAATGATTTCAAATACTCTCAACTTTCCTGAGTCTCCTGAGCTCTTACAGTAAGTAAAGGCTAGACCCAACAGAAAAGTATGCTCTGTTATGTTAGCTTTTATTTCTTCAAAATGCCCGTATTGCTCATAAAATTATGTACTTTTTAAATGTATGTGTGTGTTTGTGGGTGTGTAGGTCTGATGTCATTTCAAATGCTGCTCACCTTTTCTTCTTTAAACTTTACTGCCTGTGTGTGCATGTGTGAGCCTCTTGTTTCTGTGCAAGCAAACACCAGATGCTTATACCACTTTTGGTGTCCAGCTTACGTGGGCAGTTTAGGGATGGGACCTAGGCCTGCAGGCTTTTCAAGCAAGCACCTTGAGCCACTGAGCTATCTCCCCAATCTTCCCCACAACCCTTTGTTTGGGACAAGGTCTCCCACTGGCTGGAAGCTTGTCAATTGGGCTAGACTGGTTGGCCAGCAAGCCCCAGGGATCCTCCTCTGTCTGCCTCCTCAGCACTGGGATTACAAGTGAAAAGCCCCAGGATCTTCCTGCCTCTGTCTCTCCAGTGCTGGGATTACAGGCATGCACCACAATGCCCAAGATTTTTTTTTTTTTTTTTTTGGCCCAAGATTTTTATGTGGGTTCTGGGAATCGAACTCAGGTCCTCATGCTTGTGAGGAAAGCACTTTACCAACTGAGCCACCTCCCCAGGCTCAGGAGGCAGGGTCTCTCTCTAACCCAGGCTGACCTGTAGCTCTGGCTGGCCTTTGATCCTTTGTTCTTCAGTCTCCCAAGTGCTGGGACTAAAGAAGTGGCCATCATGCTTATTCTTTCTTCTTAAAGTCTATGTCATGTATTATTTGCTCTGTCACACAGACAGCTGGGTCATATTGCACGTGCTTAGTGAATAGTTTTAGTTTCCCGAGTCTTTTTAAATGTCCTCTAGCAGGTGCACAAGGCTCACTCTGCAGACCCCTCTCACATACCTAAGGGAGATGATGCCACTTCTTTAGATTTTTTTTTGGGGGGGGGGTTTCGATCTAGCCCAGACTGACCTGGAATTCACTATGTGGTCTCAGGCTGGCCTCGAACTCACAGCAGTCTTCCTACCTCTGCCTCCTGGGCTTAAAGGCATGTGCCACCACACCCGGCTAGAATTATATTTATTCCCCCAAATTTCAAGATGACCAGCTGTGGGCTCTGCAGGCTAGGAAAGCACCCTGGCTATTGCTGAGTCCAGTTATACAGAATATTCCTCACTGATATTCAGATCACATCTAACAAGTCTAAGAGAAACAATAAAACAGCCAAGCAAATCAGCATGCATCCAGGAAATGGTAGGCAGGATGGCAATGCCAGGCTTTGCAGGCCAAAACAATCTGTACTCAGAGCCTGAAACTAGGCTAGAGTGATAGATTAGGTGAGAATGACAGGTATATTTATTCATTAAAGTGAAAAACCAAAAATCCATCAGTAAAGTTCCCTTTTTTCTGTCACTTGATATTAGAAAACTCAACTGTGTCATTAATTTTTATAAAATTCAGTCAAGGATAGATGTCTGAAAATCATTAGAGTAACACTGTAGCCCATCAGGAAAATGAGAATATGCTGATAAAACATAGAGGGACTCAATCAGCTATATTAGAAGTCTGAACCACAAGATTTAGACTCAGCTGAAGATACTTGGAGTTCTTCCATTAAGTCATCAGCCACCAAAATTCTAGCTAGGTAACCTCTGGGAAATATTTTGTAGGTAGCCATAAACATGTACATATATATATAGTCAGTCTTTGGACTCTTGGGAAGAATTTGGATATTCTCCTTGCATCCACATCCAAGATGTTGATTATTTGGGGGACACACAGGAATCCAGTACAGTACAGCAGCAAGAAAATAGGACTTGCAGTCAGATAGACCTGAGTTTGTTTTTCCTTGGACACAAACCAACTGTGTACTTCTAGGCAATCTATTCAACCTTTCAAAGCCTGGGTTATCTCATCTTTAAGATGTGTATAATGGCACTTCCCCTTGGGATGATTGTGAAGGCTAAATGGGATAATGCATGTGAAACAATTACTCTGATTATTGTTTTCTAGGATGCTTTTACTTCATTTTTCTTTTCTATGTAACCCTGGATGGCCTGAAACTTTTTATTCTGTAGAGCTGGGAGTGATCCCAAGGCCTTGTGCATATTAGGAAGCACTTTATCATTGAGTATGACTCCAGCTTCTGTTAAAACACACACACACTCTGAAATCAGGATGCTTCTTACCAGCTCACTCCCTGTAGGAACATGCCAATGTTTACAGAAAGGATGTCAATGGCTTGAAAGAAAATTCCAGGGAACAGTGGAATTTTCTTTTAAAAGTTCTGTATCACCAATGTCCTTGATGGTTCAAAGGACAATACTGTCTAGAAAAACATATTCATGAATCAGGGTAAAAAAAAAAAATCCAAAGAGAGATCTGGATCCTGACTGCAAATCCAATTTATTTAGTTTGTATTTCCCTTTATGTCTGTGCAAGAATGACACATGACAAAAACCTAAGACTAGGAGTATTTTAAGCTTGATATTTATTCCCAGAGGAAAAACTCCTAAACGTGCTCCTAAAGCTTTTGATGTTAACTAAATATTGTGTGCGTGCGTGAGTGTGCTATGGTGTGTGTGTGGTCAGAGGACAACCTAGAGCGTCATTCTCACCTCTCGTTTGAGGGTCTGGCTTGGCTGCTCCTGCCTCTGCCTCCATCAGGCACTCTGGAATTACAGATGCTCATACTACCACATCCAGCTTCATATGGGTTCTGGGTGTTCAAATTCAAGCACTCATGCTTGTGTGGCAAGTGCTTTACTCGATAAACCATCTCCCCAGCCCTCACTCAACAGAAAGTATTTTTATGGTGAGGCAGACAGAAATGTTTTTCTTGGTGATTAAACAATGGTGCATCCCTCCAGTGTTGATGCTTCAGATCCAATAAACAGAGCAGCAATTACCCGAGCACACAGCCAGAGCTCAGCAAATGCTGGCTCTCGATAATGCTACTCTTTGTAGGAGCTCTGTGGTTACACTCATTCGTTCATGACCTTCCACTACATATAAAGATAAATATTTTCTTTTACAAAGAGAGCACAGAATAAATGGTTGATAAAGAAAAGAAAAACAAAGCCGGGCGTGGTGGCACACACCTTTAATCCCAGCACTCGGGAGGCAGAGGTAGGAGGATCTTCTTGAGTTCAGGCCACCTTGAGACTACCCCAGCCTGACTGAGCAACCTTAAGCTAAGTTTTAGAATACACTTTGTTCCTACTTCCTGAGTTTCATGTAGCTTGTAAGCTTTGTTCCTGCTTGTTAGGTTTCACTTTACTGGTGATGTAACCAACTACCCTGCTGATTGGCTGTAAAACAATGCACCCTAGAGGTGTAGTTTGCTCTGCTGTACTCTGCTGATTGGCTCCTACCAAAAGGTTTGAATCTTATTGCTTAAGAGGAATAGGCGGAACAATGCATCCTTGGGTTATAAAAGGGTTTTGGGTGCTCAAGTAAAATGAGATTTGCCCGACATTTCTCCCGGTGGCTTGTGTCCCTCCGACCATATGCCTCACCTCTCCCAAATTGAGCCCTTTCTCTTGCTGGCCAGTGAGACTTGGGCTAACCACAGGGGGCCAGGGGTCCTCTACTCCCCAATAAATTCCAAGTCAGCCTGGGCTAGAGTGAGATCCTATCTCAAAGGGGGGGAGGGGGAGGAAAGACACTATCTTGAAGGAAAAAGAAGAAGGAGGAAGGAAGGAGGAAGATGGAGGGGAAGGGGGAGGAGGAGGAAGGAAGAAGAGGAAGATGATCATCAACTAGGGGCTGCTGGGATCGTGGACTAGATCCTGAGAAGACAGATGAAAAGCTGACAAAGACAAGACAGAGCTATACTTAACAGTACTGGACGCAATAATATTTTAGAATCTGTACAATGGGTTCTATGCTAGCATTAGAGAAAAGCTGGGAAGGATTTCGAACAAGCACTGTGTTCTCCCAGAACTCGGAAGGTGGAGGCAGAAGGATCATGAGTTTAAGGTCATTCTCAGCTATGAAGTAAATTTGAGGTCACCCTGTGCTACCAAAGACCTTGTGGGGAAAAAAAAATGTTTTTTTTTTAGTAAAAAGAATTGAGCCGGGCGTGGTGGCACAAGCCTTTAATCCTAGCACTTGGGAGGCAGAGGTAGGAGGATCACCATGAGTTCAAGGCCACCCTGAGACTGCATAGTGATTCCAGGTCAGCCTGGACTAGAGTGAGACCCTACCTAGAAAAAAAAAAAAAAAACAACTTATTGAGCTTGACGTTTTCTATAGGAACGATTTTACAGATCCAAGACATTAAAAAAAAAAATCACTTCTGGTAGAATTAGAAAAATGGTCATGTCCAAAGAACCCATCATGATAAGTCCCTATGCTCCACAAAGGATAGAGAGCTGGCTGAGAGAAGCAGAGGTTTATTATATTAGAACAATGGAACAGTTAAAGTTATATCTTTTTGAACATATGAGCTGAGCTAAAAACATCAATTTGTTTATTCTGAAATGTCTACCTACACTAAAAAAACCCCTAGACTTTGAGGACATTAGTTATAAAATTAGCAATATATTCTATTCTATTCTTTGGTTTTCTGAGTGCAAATTGATCCCAGTTGATCTAACTTCTTGCAATTACTGATCCTTTTATTATTGTCTTGTTTTGGTGGTGGTGGGGAGTGATCTCACACACTTACAACATGCCTACCACTGAGTTATACCCCCTAAACTGACTTAATCTGATCACCCCTTTATTTTTACAAAAAATTAATTATTTGCAAGCAGAGAGATGAGAGAGAGAGAGAGAGAGAGAGAGAGAGAGAGAGAGAGAGAGAGAGAGAGAGAGAGAGAATGAATGAATGAATGTGTGCCAGGGCTTCTGGCCACTGCAATCAATCTCCAGGCAAATGTGCCACCTTGTGTATCTGGCTTATGTGGGTACTGGGGAATTGAATCAGGGTCCTTAGGCACCAGAGGCAAACACCTTAACCGCTGAGCCATCTCTCCAGCCCCTGATTACCCCTTTAATTCTGATCTTTCATAAAGCCACTGCATAAGGCAGTTAGCACACTCTCATTAATTTTATGGACATAATTAATATTTTTCAATATTCTTAATTATCCATCGGAAAGTGTTAATATTTTAGAACAGAAAATGGACAGTTAGAAAAGGAAAGTACAATATACTTTCAGATTAAGAATTCAGATTAAGTTGACAAGAATAAGGACAAATGCAAGAAAAATAAGGAGCCTGAGGCTTACAAACATGGTTCACTCAAACTTCACTGTGGAGAACTAGCCCATGAGCAGAGGTGAGAAGCAAAGTATCTCATAGGCCAGACTAGATCAGTATCATTTGTCTTTCAGTAAGAAATAGAGTCAGGCACGGTGGTGCAGGCTTGCAATTTCAGCACTCAGGAGGCTGAGGCAGGTATTTCACCAGTTTGAGGCCAGCCTAGGCTACATAGCAAGTTCTAGGCTAGCTTGGGCTACATAGCGAGACCCTGTTTCAAAAGAGTATATGAAAATCAGTGAGTCCTTTTAAGATAACAATTATGAAGAATACAAAGAATATTCAAGATTCCCATTCTTATAGCTACAGGTTAGTTCTAGTTCAACCCTCCTTACGTTGGCCAATCCAGTTCTTCAGATGATGGAGAAACCACTGAGACAAGTCATGTGTTAAAAAAAAACAAACTTCGGGCTGGAGAGATGGCTCAGCGGTTAAGGCACTTGCCTCCAGTGCCTAAGGCCCTGGGTTCAATTCCCCAGGATCCACATAGGCCAGACCTACAAGGTGATGGCCCTGGTGTGCGCTCTCTCTCTCTCTCTCTCTCTCTCTCTCTCTCTCTCT